>VWZZ01000919.1:158800-268958 GCA_013399095.1 Psophia crepitans | reverse complement strand
TTCCTTCCTGCCTTCCTTCCTTCCTTCCTATAGGACAAGAAGCCCTTCTCAGATTATTGTCTTTACCCACAGTCAACTATTGAGAGTAAACTGCATGTAGCTTCCTGTCTTTCAGTAGTCTCCAGAAGTTAGAAAGTAAGCTTTATTTGTTTGAGGTCAGGAGATGTCCTTCTTTCCATTATTTATAGTACATGTGTTTTGATTAGACAAACAGCCACTGAGGTGATGCTTCTTTTATTAATAATGCAAACACTGTACAAACTTATTGGTTTGTTTATAATCTCATATGATTTTTTTTCAAAAGTCAAATAAAAAAGACAAAAAAAGTTTCAAAAAGTTTTTGAAAGTTCAGATAAATGACAAACAGGTAGATGCCCGATGAAAAGTTCATTTCTACAGAGCTAGAAATGTTCTTCCCTCCAACCCCTCCTTCTCAAACACCTACACTTTTAAAAGTGGTTACTTTAAACTCTGTTCCTAGATTATAGACACCTAAAATAAAGACCTTACTTCCAGACTTGCAAAATATTCACAACCACAATCTGAATAATTCTGAAGAGAGCTCAACAGTTCTTTAAACACCCTAAAAAAACCTGAGGATTTTAAAAAGTGCATTTTCTCTGTAAACACAATTGAAGCTTTAGGATGGAGAGCTTCCTATACTCCTGTTTTTCTCTTTGCATCCTTTTTGAAATATTATTTAATTATTTATCATGCAACCCAGTCCTAGGCTGTGGTCTGGTGGTGGTAAGCCAGCAAAACCAACTCTGAAGGATCCCACAAGTTCAAGACTTGCTTGGTGCTGAGGACTGTTGAAGCTGCGACAGGGGAGGTTTAGGCTGGAGATTAGGAAAAGGTTCTCCACTGAGAGGGTGATCGGGCGCTGAAACAGGCTCCCCAGGAAAGTGGTCACTGCACTGAGCTTGACTGTGTTCAAGAAGCGTCTGAATGATACTCTCAGTCATCTGCTCTGATTGGGCTGGTCCTGTGTGGAACCAGGAGCTGGACTTAATGATCCTTATGGTTCCCTTCCTACTCCAGATATTCTATGATTCTATGTTTCTATGACCTCTGGAGCTATGTTCACAGTTAGCACATCCCTCTGTCCCAAGACACCCAGCTCTCCATGCAGGCCGATGACAAGCAGCTGAACTTAAGGCACCCTGAGTTAATGTCATTGAGAGGTTGGTTTAGCTTTCAGTTTAAGAGTTGGAAAGTGACAGTTGAGATCAATATGCACAGAACAGGCATGATTTTTAATATCTTTTTTTTTTCTTGAGCTGAATTTTTGAGTGCAAAATCTGATCCTACATATGAGCTCAACTGTGGAAGTGTAATGCAATAGCATTTAAAAATAGTGACTGCCAAGAAGCAAAATAACACAGAGGAAAACCGTTTGGAGGTGTTTGGTGATGCTTTACACCAGGCAGGATATGCACAGTTTTTATATAGAGTAGGTTAGCATTTCCAAAGGGCAGAGAGAGATGAAGGATAAAGGATAATCTTTCGTAGCTTCAAGGCATGTGAGCTTTATGGATGCTCATCCGCAGTTGGAGAGCCCAAGCAGTGCTATCTTTCAGTCAGGTTTTGCTTTACTCAGGGTTTTCTTTAAAGTGTTGTGGCAGAAAATTGACAAAATTAAGAACATACCTATTTATGTGCTTCTTTTTAAAGTAGTAAATTAAAACCCCATTCCATATCAAGCTTTTTGCAACACCGTACACTGTTTATGGCTCTAACAAACAATGCAGAGGTTTGAAACCTGCCCAAAACATGTTTAAGAGCTGCACTGCTGTAGATTAATGCATTTGTAACATACTTTACTCAGATTTATCTGCTCATATGGAATGATGTATTTTTCCCCAAGAACAATACAGATAAAAGCTGAAGATTACAGTTTGTGTTAGAGTGGGTAAGCACAGATAAGGGTATTTCTCTTTGTGGAAGATGAAACAAGTAGAAGAAGAACCTAAGAACAACAAAGACGCTCTTTCACAGCAGGGGATATATTTGATGACCTACAGTAAATATTATAAATGCCTGAAAGTGCTTTTATATACAAGTATTGCTTTGTAGTAGGAACTTTGTAGTATGTATTTGCTATTCTCTTCCAACACAAATAAATGCCAGGCTAGAGGAGAGTTGTATAACCTCAAGATTAGGAAGATGATGAAATGTAGCATTATCATTAGTTACTGTCAAAGACACCAGTCATCTAGCAAAGGGACACAAACTCCTCATTGATTTCTTTGCTACACTTATGTTTAGGACAACAGTGTAAGGAACTGTGATAGGTAGGTTGATTTGGGCAGCAATGTTAATTATTAAGTGTATGTTACAGTGGAATAGAACACCATGGGGCAATGCAGTATGTCAGAACCCTCCCAGTTAAAAAACAAATGGGAGCTAAAATGTAATGTGCGGGCCTGAACCACAATATGAGCCTCTACCTCTGGGGTCATGCCAGAAGTTAAGACTAGAAGATCCTACCAATAATTCAGAAATCTGGCATTGGTCTTGTCTATTTCTAGGGACCAGCTTGAAGACATTTCACTTTTGGCTTGAACAAGGGGCAGCACAAGCCAGCAGTATCGTTTGGGAGCTCTTGGAAAGCTTCCAAGCATCTTCCTCAGTGATGTAGGGTAGGCTTCCAGATGCTTTCTTTGCAGCGTGGGATGTTGTGAATCAATGAAAAGGAGACAGAAAGGAGCCTTTTAGTGCCTCCACCTGTGGGACATCCTACGTCTCAGCTCCATGACAAAGCAACCTTACTTCTGATTTCACTGGAGACATGCTGTTCACTGGCAGGATACTTCCAGCAATCTAGAAAGAAGGAGCAGTGCAAAGTGTGCAGACTCGTGAGAAGCTGAAAGGCTGGATGGATCAGAGCCTTATTAAAAAAATATCCCGAGTGCTTAAGGATTTGAGGCACTGTATTTTTAGGTTTCCCAGCTCTGATAGCCAGAAACTCATTATCAGGGCTCCAACCTGGTAGTTGGTTGAAATCCCAGCAAATGAGCCCACTGGGGAATTCGGTCCTTTCTGTTCGCACACGTATTTTAAAATGAAATCACCTATGACCTTTCTTCCTGCACCTCAGACTTTGCTGCTGTGCTCATCATATCCAGACATGCTGCAGCGATAAGGGACCTTGTGTTCAGTGTCTCAATACCTTCTCCCCTTGGGTCCTGGGAAGAAGTTGGGGCTCGGCTTTCCTTCAGGCTTGTAGGAGATGACAGGGTTAGAAATAGGTTACAAACAGTGAGAAGAGGACAGGGTGAAGCTGAGAGGAACTGTGAATAAATGCCTGGCACTTGGAGCCATTGGAGTTGTGGTTCCTTTCGACAGCCCATTCTGCCCTCCTGCCTTCTGAAGCAGTGGCGGTGTGTTACATGTTGCTTTTCTCTTTCTTTCCTCAAAACAGGAGGTGAAAATTGGTTATAGTGCTAAAAGGCAGCAGCCTGCCGGGATGAGTACGGCTGTGATCAAACGGGGAAGAGGCCGGTGGATGGAACCAAGGGCCTGGCAGGAATTTCGGATGTCTCTGTGGAACGTGTCGCTCGGGCAAGCCATCGCCCCCAGTGAGGCACCTTCACAGAAGTCTGGAAGTAACGCACTGTGAGATTTAATAATGTTGGTGTGATCACATGTTGGCCATGAACATAACGAAGAAGTCACAAATTAATCTGCTGCTTAGTTTTACCTTCTGAAGCGAGCATTGTATTAGAGCACATAGTATAATATTAGACCTGTAGGAAACATTTAAAAAATGTAAGTAAAACTAAATTATAGTTTAGATTTATTTTTTTTTAAATGATTGGCTTTATTCTTGTATAAGAATAACCATGGCTTGTGCTGGTAATCTGAAAAAAGCTTGCAATTTATTTTCTAAATTTTAATGAGAGCTAAATGGTTACCAGCCAAAAATCTTCCTATTTATAATATTTAGTTTCTGTTTTAAAAGATGCATTTCTTTTTGAACTAGATCTGATCAACGCACACAACTCCTTTTGCAAAAGAATTTTTAAAACATTTCGCTTAAGATTGTCCAGATTTTTGATCAAATAATTTGGAAAAACGTATCTGGTTTGTTCTCACATCGGAGAAGGCTTTTCTGCGTTTTCTCACTTCTCTGTTTTTCCTGACCTTTTGACAAATCCTGAGTCGAGAGCTCCATTTAAAGGCTGTGAGCATCCCGGACCGCGGGAAGCCTTCTGGGGCTGCCGATCTGCGGCACGGTGCACGACCCTGCGACTGCTCCCTTCCCCACCCGCCCACTGTGCAGCACAGCCTCCCGGACTTCTTCTGAGAAGTGTTGAGGCCTTGCCAGTTCTAGTCTGGGAGCTGGGTCTGTTTAGTACCTCTGAATACTAACTAGGTTGTTTTTACTCAACAGTAGTATGTGACAAATTAAACAATATAAATTTTGTCTTGGTCTTAATTAAGGCAACAGCAATATTCCCATTAACTTCAGTGGGACCAGGATTATATCAAATATTATTTAAACATTTATAATAGCATTAGATAATGGGCTTAGAATAATTAAGAGTCTATTGAAGAAATTTAGCTTGATGGTGGAAAGGCAAATTATGTCAAATGAACGGGAACTGTCGTTTATGGAGGTCTATTGAGATAGTCTTGTTTATTGAGGGAAGAAAACGAAGCTCATAGGAATCTTTCAGGGGCAGAGTCTGAAGGTCTTTTTGGGACTGAGAAAGAGGAGTGGGAATATTAAACAGATATGTGAGGTGGGAACAGTGTTTTTCACCATCACACAAACTCAGCAGTCAAGAGTATCCAAAAATTAATTTTTGATTGGTAAAATGAGATCCTAGATTCAGTGTAGGCTGTTTCAATTAGGTCTGTGCAGATACACAAAATTAATGGGTCAAATAAGTAATTAATGGTGTTATTATATCAATCACTTTTCTAATAAAAGTGTCTGAAATGAGTCAGGGGAAAAAAACTAATAATTAATTTGAAAACTGCTATGATGCTTCAATCGATTTGGGGTTAGGAAAAAAAAAGATAATAATTAGTAAGGATCAAAAAACAATATCACTTTTAGTCCTCCAAATGGAGAGGAAAATTAAACAGAGATGTGATTGAAATATCATTTTTTATCCTTGTAAGAAAATTGGGAATGTCAAGTATAGCGGAAACCTACTCTTTGTTTTAAAAGAGCTATACTTACCCCATCCTTCCTCCTCACTTCTACTGATATGCACAGTCCTTATTCCTGTGAAAGGTCATGTCAACTCAGTAAGGAAACAAGTGACTCTTTGTGTGCATGTTCTAGGTTTTCTCCTTAACCCAGAACTTTAACATTTTAAACCACATTTTTCTCAGTTTGGTGTTATAATAAAATAATAATGAACTAACATAAAAGCCATAAATGTAATCTCTTTTTTTCTTTCTTCTTTTTTTTTTTTTAAAGCATGAGCATTTCAACACCAAATGAAGGTATTAGTCAAAGTGATCTCTGCTAGACTGCTCACTGGACAGGAGGTGAAAGAGAGGCATTGCATAGAAGAGTCTATTACTGATAAAAATAGGTTGTGTTTTGGGTTTTTTTAATTTTTAAAGAAATTTCTTGAGATTTGTGTGTGTGTGTGTGTGTGTTAATTTTTTAAGTAAAATGCGCTTGATTAATATACCAGTGGAGATGCAAGAAGCATGAATTCGTAAGGGTAAAAAAATATAATATTTCCATTGGGAAATTCTTTCACTGGCCACACAGTGGTATTGAGCTTGGCTTGATCAACTTCTGTGTTATTGAACAAAAGTGTAAGGCAATCATGAAAGATAGTTCTCTACCAACATTTAACCTTGTTTTTCCCTTTCCCTCTCACTGCCAATATGAAAATCAAATTAGCAAATGAATAAAACACAATCAAAACTCTTCTCAACAAAAATCAAGATGCTGCCATTTTTTCCTTGCAAAAAGAATTTGTTGTTGTTATTTGGACATAATATAGGCAAGTAATGGTCCACCAAAACAATTGGCAAAGATGGACTTGCTTTAGCTGAAACCCTAAAGCTTTGACTAAAAGGCAGTAGTTAAAAGTACTTAAAATGAAAGGAAAACCAAAACAAATGCAAGCTAACTCAATGGTTTTGAACATATGATTCTTAAGCAGAATGCGGACAACTCTATTATCTGCCATTACTTCAAAAATGTAGCATGAAAACTGCCTCTTGGGAAGCTGAGATATAGATATTGGTGTAGAAATACTAAATATCTCAGAGGCATTAGAAGAATGGAACGTTACTGATCTGAGACTGAGGATTCAGACAGTAGTAGTTCAACAGATTTCAGGGGATCCAAGCCACACTGAAAAGCTTTTCAGCTAAACTATGCTCTTTCCTTGCATTAGAAGCAGCTATTCACTCTCCATTTTACCATGAGTTAAACTTACTCACCATACTCCTCTCCTCTTCCTGGAAATGTATGTGGTAATAAAACATGCACCAGTATTGGTGTTTCTGTTCTTTGCTCTATCAAAGTTTTCATAATGTTTATTCCAGGCCACTGCTGCCGGACATAATGTGACAAGCATACTGGTTGCAAGGGTATGGTGTACGTAGAAGAGTAATTTTATGCAAATGAGAAGTTGTTGCTAGGTAGGCATTTTATTAGCACTCATGCAGAGTAGCAACTTGCTGCAGTCTGCAAGTTTTTCATCTATAAAGTACACCTAAAACTAGATCCCTGAACAATGGACCAATAAGTTGGAAAACACATTTGGATTGCCTTAGAAGAAATGCACTAAGCAAGCAGGGGAAAAAAAAACACCACCAAACCCCAAACACCCCAACAATATTTCAAATGGTACATGGTAGTATGGTGTTTAATAATTTGACATTTTTGTACCATGTAGTTCTCATCTAGATTCATTATTCTCTTTGTTCTGTATATGTCCATGACTTTAAAAATACATATAATATCTTCTAAGATCAGTCAGTGTTCTTATAGAACCCTCCCTGCAGCAATGCTGGTTTGTGTTCCCTGACAGTCCTTTGCATAGCAAATATTGAAGAGTTTTCACTTTTTGTTCTCATGACATCAATCGATGCTGATACACAAGCAGAGATCTTTAGCATGATAATGCACTTCACAAGTTGAATTTCTAGTTGTTAAGCAAATATGGCTGTGGTCATTTCATCTCTATTTAACACACATGGGAAAATATCAATGTTAATATTTTCAGGCCTCAAAGAAGATGCTATAAACTATATGGAGAAAAAATGCTACCCCCCTTCCCCAAAAAAACCCACCAACCCCCCAAAACACCCCAACAAACAACCCAATGTGGTAAAACTTTAGAGCTTTCTTTTTTTTGCAGTTCAGTGAATTCTTTTTAATGGGTCACCAAACTGTATACAGTATATACTCAGCTCCCACTAGAGCACTCAAAGTATACACCAAGCTGCTTTGGATAGCTTTGCAAGCCATGCTGACATAGAATCATAGAATGGTTTGGATTGGAAAGGACCTCAAAGATCATCTAGTTCCAACCCCCCTGCCATGGGCAGGGACACCCTCCACTAGACCAGGTTGCCCAAAACCCCATCCAACCTGGCCTTGAACACTTTCAGGGATGGGGCATCCACAACTTCTCTGGGCAACCTGTTCCACTGCCTCACCACCCTCACAGGGAAGAATTTCTTCCTAATATCTAATCTAAATCTACTTTCCTTCAGTTTGAAACCATTACCCCTTTTCCTGTCACTACCTGTAGCATCCTGCAGCTATTTGGGTAGAACCAGCCAAATTAGCCTATTTAATATGACTGCATCTGATGTAGCCTGTGTCAGAGTCCTTGACTGCTCTGTGGTCCTTGACTGCTCTGTTACCACCGTTGGGCAGTATAGGATTTAACGCTCATGCTCACTGGTAGTCCTCTCTCTGCAGCGTGTGTCTTCTTTGGATGGCTCTATGGCAATGAGGCATCTGGAAATCCAGGAAGTACTCCGAAATTTGGCACAATGCAGAGACCACTGTGTGGTCCTCTATGGAGACGATAAAATGGACAACAGACAAAAGGTTACTTACCACCTGCAATGTGTAAAATTGTGTAAGGACAGAAGTGCCCTGTGGGAACAGAAAAGTGGTCCATCTAGCCCAATTCTCCATTTCCAGCAGTGGCAGGAGACGTTGCGTAGATGTCCTGGTTTTGCTGGGATAGAATCATAGAAATAATTTTCTGTGCAGAAAAGTTGCATTTTAGAGCAGACTGCAGCACTTAATTCCGTGAGAACAAAGTTGATAAGATACTTTGATGTAGTTTAAGACCAGCTATGGAATGCAGGTTTCCACAGTGATCAAGGCCTTCAGCAGTCTTGAGACAGCCAGAAGCTGGGAGGGACAAAGCCAGGCCATCTGCCCCAAGCTGGCCAACAGCAGTATTCCATATCATAAACGTCACACTCCCTATAAATTAGGGGATTCTCTGGGATGACCCTCTCTCTTTAATGGCTGCCACCCCTGGAGGGTCTCGCCTGCCATCCCGTTCCTGAGACCCCCTCTGTGCTCCCAAGACCTGCCCTGCTGGACGCGGAGACTGTAGCATGTTCGCTGGAGCTGCGCTGCTCGCTGTGTGCGGCACCGGCACTCACTGCTGGGGGGGTGCAGCTCGCCAGCCCTGTATCAGCTGAATATAACTTTCTGTATTTTATACTAGTATTGGTGTTATTAAGATTTTTATTCTTTTATTAAATCTGTTTCTGTTTCAGCCCACATGTTTCCTTTTCCCAATTTCTCCTCCTCACGTGGTGGGGGGGGCATTGGGAAATAAAATAACTGCCTAAACCACGACAGTAGAGAAGCACGAGCCTGGCCTCTCCCTGCTCTATGCCATATTCCTGAGTGACTGTGATCATTGGATTAGGGATTTTAGGGGATGCATCCCTGCCTGATCCATTTTTGTATCTGCTGGGGGACCTGTTGTCCTTGAACTTGCATACCACGGATAGAACCTGCCCCCTGAACAACAAGTTGCAGAAGTCCACCACCCCTTGTACAAGAAGGTACTCTCCAGTTGTTTTCAACCCATTTCCTGCTATTTTCTCTATGTGCTCTCTGGTTCAATGCTTCAGGCCTTCGTGAAGGGCAGTTCTGTGCTAACCCTGATCTATCACTTTCACGATTTTGTGAATCTCAGTAATATCCCTTTTAGCCATATTCTTTCAAACTGGAGTCCAACTCTTTCTCCCATTCTTTGTAAAGTTAACGGTACACCCCCTCAATCACTTCAGTTGCTCTTCTCTGTGTTTTTTTTTTCTAATTCTAGTCTCTCTAATGCTCTATTCTGTCTTAAGATGCACAGACTGAAACTGTAGATGTATTCAAAAGAAGGGTGGAGCAAGGTGTTTCTAGTGCAAAATTATTTTCTTTGTTTTGCTGTGACTATCTTTCCTAAGAACAACTAACATTTTGCGGCTGGTGTTACAAGCTTAACTCAGAATTTCAAAGAGCAGTTATTGATGACTCCAGTACTGTTTCCATGAACAGTAACTATCTGTTCTCAGTACTGTGCCAGGTAAGCGAAGTTTAGGTTATTTTTCCCTTGATACATTACTTGACAGTGATCCACGTGGAAGCTCACCTGCCTGTGAGTGTTGTGCGTGCTCACTTAGTGTGGCTTTTGGAGTTCCTTACTGTCACTGTGGCGTTCGGCTGTCTGAAAAAAGCCTTGGTGTTATCTGCACACAGTGTCCTCCAGATCATTGGCAAAGATGCTGACCAGTACTTGTTCCGACACTGATCTCTAAGGGTTCCTGAGATTTATGCCAATCTGTCTAGCACATGTTTAGTAATACATTTCAGGACAAAACAGGTTTTATCTATATTTGTTATTTATACTGTTTTAGTCAATGCTAAATGTATTTAAGGTGCAATTCTATGGCTCTGTCAGACTTCAAATGCTTCTGTTTTCATTTACTTCTATAATATTTACAAATATTTTGCCTTAGCGGTTAGTCTCATGGAAGCACACCACTGTGTCCTGTGAAAGGCTATCCACTTGTCTAGGTCCCAGTGCTAGCAAACGGACCAAGGACAGCCTTAAAATTTGCAAACAAAATTTGTCTTTTGTAAAAATTGAAAAAGCCAAGCATCTGTCTCCCTCTGTTTTGGCTTGCGCATTGTGTGATATTCCCCCATCCTGGCAACAGAAGTAATATCGGAGAGAGGCTCGTTTGCCTGGAGTTAGGAGAGCACCTTTCCAGTTTGTTACTTGTTGACTGTCATTTATTCTGCAATTATATCAAATGTGCTCTTGAAACTGTTCTTCAGTCTGTGAATGACATTTCCAGAGCATACCTCAATCCAGTGATTTATTGAGGCAATATATCATCCAAGTAACGTTCTTTAACCATGTTTTTACTCACTAGATGATACCATCCAAAGAGAAAGAAATCTGAGTCACTGTTTAGTTGTGTAATAAAAGGTATGTCAGGAAGCAAGGCACTCTTGAACCACTAAGCATGTTTGCCTCCAGGTATACTGGCATCCTTGCACCTTCTTTCACAAGCATGTTAGTGTGCTGAACAGGCCTCCATACCTGGTCGCTAAGGTCTTGGTCTCCTTGACAACTAAACTTTTCAAAGATTACATGAAAAATGTTTTCTCTAGCCCTCGAGCTGTTTTAATGCTTTAAAATGTCAAAGAAAAGATCCTGTAGTCCCAAGAGTAAGGAAGAGGTGGTAATGGAGAGGAAACAGAATATTTAAAAAACATGTTTACAGAATAATTGAGCATGACAGGAGAGCCCAGTAGGAATGCCCTCAAAAAGGGGGGATCTGAATTTAAACTTATTAATAAAAATATATTGCTTCAGAATAGAGTGGACTCCTGGTGGCAAAATGAAACATTTCACCTCTAATTTGCCTCCCTGAATTCAGCTAAGGTCAGTAACAGGAATGCCATCTTAATAGGCTTTTTGGCTGCTACTGCATGATAAAATTCACAAGGAATGAGCTTCAGCTTTGTCTTGGCATTTTTTGTTAGAAACGTGGCCTTGTGTTAGCTGGCAGTCGGAATCACTGTTTGGGTCTGGGTTGGGGTACATTTGCCTCCATTGTGTAGCTAATTTAGGTATTGCTGAAGCAACGGGTTAGCTGTAAGAAACGCCAATCTTTGTGTTCCGTAATAAGCTAGATAGCCCTGTGCTAGCTCTTTGGTGTGACCATTCACACGCAGGGCCACCTCCGCATACAAGAATGGGCCTTTTCCTTCAGATCAGTTTCTCACTTTGCGCCCTAAATTAGACATTGCCGAGGGTGTAGGAGAGAAAAGAGTAAAATGCCAGCGGAAGGGAGACACCAAGCTGTTTAGGAAGAGGATATGTTCTAAAATGGCACTGTGCATCGGGGTCTTCTGATGGGCAGTGGAGCCTGTAGTGCTCCCCAGCAAGCGTGCCCTTCCCGAGCAGTGACATGGAGAGAAGGGGCACGGCTGGTTTCTATGGTTCAGAGGCAGAGGAGACAAAAGCCAATGAGTCAAAAAAGGATGCTGCACTGAGGGACCACAGTGGGCACCACAACTTTGGCCTTCTTTTCTATCAGGGCTTGCACACTGTCATGGGAAGCTAGTGGTAGCCTCTGTTTTATAAGTAGTTGCCAGTGCCTCAAATGACCTTCACCTGAACCTGTATTTACAGAGGTAATTAAGGAGGAGGTGGTGAGAAAAAACAGCTGAAGGGAAATTCTTGCCTGGGGCTCAATATTTGCAGACTTGGGGAAGACACTGTTGTCTATAATCAACAGAAGGCCCATCTGTGGGAACAGTAACCTCATCTCACGGTTCCTTTCCCATACTGTCTCATCTACTGGTTTATCTCAAATTGTCATTATAACTTTGTGTCTTTATTTTTGTTAGTCTTCAAATGCTGGGAGTTGTGAAAGAAATAGAGTTCTTTGTAGCTTTTTCAGATTACGGGCCATGATCTGAGATCAGGACAAGTATAAAGTATGTGAATAATTGTGAATTTGCTCAACTTCAGCATACTCGTATCTTTTTTTTCTTCATAGTTTTATTTTTGTCATTCCAATAAATTTTCTTTTTTTCAGTTAAAGTTTGTCTCATTCTGCAGTGGTAGTGCAAGCTGGTGTAATTTCATTGACAGTTGCGGTCAGTTGTCCGAAAGAGGACTACTGTAATTTTTGATGATACGTTGAATCCCTAACTCACCCAACTGCCATAATTCAGATTAATGGAGTGCCACCAACAGGGTAAACAGTAAACCCTTGTAGGTCCTATTGCACATGATCTGTGATTGACTGATGGCAACTAATTCTGTTATAAAAGAAGAGGTTGATTTTCAATCTAGCTGTATGTTGCTGATGATTCTTTGTTTCACAAACCTCACTCTGACCAGGCATCTAGATTTGGTTGTGGCAAACCTCAACATATCCCAGAACTTTACGAATCTAGATTGAATTCTCGATTTCACTTGTCTAAACTATACTATCGTAACTTCAGTTCAAGTGTGGCAATAGAATCCACTGATGGCTCTCCATTCTGCCCACACCTGTTAATGACAAGACTTGTATTTCATGATTCACCATTTAAAGCCGTAGTGAATCACTTCAGTTTGAATTGATATATTCTGTGTATTGCTCCACCACGTCTAGCAATTTTGGGTTCGTCCACTGGTCTTTCCACAGAATCTGATTCAGTTCAGCATACTGCTGCTGGACCATCGTATTTGAGAGGCTTGGACTCCCTCGTAAGAGTCCACAACAAACTGTAAGTTTTCTCTGATCACTGGTACCTCGTGCTGGAGCCAGAAGCCGACAACAGGCTTGCTGCCTGTGAAATATTAAGAGTATTTGTAATACCTTCAATAGGAGAGTGCTGATACCATACTCCATCTGCTAACCTCTGGTCTGAAGCAGTGATTCCTTTGGCTCTAAAAGACATTTGCTGTCTAATTTAAAAGCTGGGGATACATAGGACTACCTCAAAGGATTGCCAAGGAACTCCTGCCTTTGATGCCTTAAGTGGATGGCCATGAACTTGCCAAATAAAGCTCTGGCCTCTTGCAGCTTTGTGTAGGTGACTGAGCCCTGTTCTAACCACAGTTGAGAGCTAGTAGCCTCTGCATCTGATTAATAAACTATTTAAAGCTCTTGAGCAAACATGCCCTTTCAGGGAGCATAAACTCATCTGGCAGGACACTGAGAGCAGATCCCTTTCTGCAGTTGGTACAGGTAAATCCTGTCCTATTCCTTGCCTTTCTAATGCTCTAGCAACATTCCAGCATTTTATTTACAATATTCAGAGGAAGATGTTAGACTAGGATGTAGCAGCATGTCTGGATGACACCCACATTTATTTTGGGAACCCAGGAACAACACAGTTGGCATGTTCAACTTGTCCTCAAATGCCTCCACCATAATAACCTGTTTGCCAAGCTGAAAAATGCAAATGTGATCAGACGGTTGTGGAATTTGTGGGCTATGAAATTGCCCTTGGGGATGAACTGGGGAAGGTTCTTTGTGAGATTGCTGCTGTGGTCGGCTGGGCTTCCCTGGGGGATCTGTGGAGGACATTGCGTCTGTGGTTCAGAGCCCTTTGACAAATTTCACACATGTTTACCCAAAATGCAGAGATCTCAAGGCTATGAATCAGAACCTGGATAGCAACCTTATTAGTTCCTCTTTTTAGGACAGAGCATGCTTTTTTGTTTAATAATTTCAAAACTCAAACCCATAAAGAACCAAACTTAGTGGATTTTGTTGTTCATGGAATCACTTTCCTTTTTAGTGTTTTCCAGGTCTTCCTCTATGCTATAGAAAATCTAACAAAAATTGTTGGTGGGGTTTCTAGAGTAAAAATATAAATAGATTTGTAGCAGCAGAGATGCTGTTGTCTAATATGCTCTCCTTGATAAGGAGGTAGAGTCTCAACTTTGATATTCTGGAGCATTGCATAAAAATTTCTGTAACATCTGACTGGTTAGACTGTTTGGTATCTGGCAGACTCTGAGACAAGTGGAAGATAGGGGGAAAGCTAAGAGTTATGTTTTCTTATGTTTTCTGCATTTCCACTCTTACTCCACTGTTTGCTCTGTAGAATATCTCCCTCACTTCATATTTCATTTGAAAGCCTACGTGGCTTCAGGAGAGATGAGTACACACACACACAGATCACCAGTACCTTGTCTCCTCAGCAGCACTTCATCGAAAAACTTTGCCATTCAGTGTTTTCTAGGACATTACATCTCTTGTAAGCCTCCACCTTCTTCTACACTCTGCCAGGATTTTGCACCTGTCCAGGAACTATCAGACTGTGCAACTCGGAGCATGGGAAGATAAACCTTTTATTTTTTCATTTTCTATTTTGGTAGCTTTGATATTCTGAGTGGAAGAAGGTTGAGAACCCCTGAAGGAGGGGAAGCATCGCTCTGAACGTGGCTGTATTAGGAGTTGCTCATGCTTCACATCAATTTACATCTGGTTTAAAGTCCTCTGAAAGGGTTATGGGGTTTATCTGATAGAGACAGAGGGTAAAAGACTTCTATGTCTGAATTGCTGATTGATTGCATGTGGTAGTACAACAAATAATTCTTATTATGACTCATAATTCACCTATGGGGTTTCCCGTGAGGCTTGACAATAGATTTATGTGGGTTGCTTGGCTTTCCTTTTTACCTCTGGTTAGGAAGAGGGGAAAAAAAATTCCCATCTATATTATTGTTTTTACAGAGGTATTTCTTGTATAGAACTACTATTAAAAACGTGTTTCCAGTTTATAAAAAACGTCTGTTTTATATTGCTGTGACATGGAAAGCTATTACCCCTGTTCTCTGTATCCATATTTCTCAATACATGCTGTGCAGCAAGGGACCCTGCCTCAGCTACAGAAAACCTGTAAAACGAGGCATATTAGTGCTTATCTACAAGCACTTCATATCACAAAGAAATTCTCTGTCTGATTAGCACCCAAGTATTAACTCCTTCGCTGCTATGGGGACGAGAAAGTGAGATGGCTGTAGCAATTAAGTAATTTTGTGACTGGCACTTTACACCTCAATAAAGCCATTGTTTCCTCAGAATTCCGTTTCTTATTAATTTGCTTGACACACCTTAAGCTTTTCATTAACTCAAGCATCTTTGTTGCCTTTTGGTGAAGTGATAATAAAATTACAGATTAAGTGGTAGCAAAATGACTCAGCTAAAATGTAATTATTGTTTCTGCTGTATCTTTAATCAATAACATTTCTCTCTGAAATATAATCATATAATGGACTCTGTTAGTAACTAGTGGATGGGCATGGTCCCTTTTAATGTCAATGGGTGATCTAAGAGGTGTCAAAGGGAGAATAATACCCACCACAGACAACATCAGAAGCCTGGGAATATACTTGTGTTCCTCTCTTTTAGTCTGTCTTTTTCTCTAATTATCTCACTGATCGTTCACTGTAGATTAGATTATATCTTGTTTCCTTGTTGGAGGTACATTGGAGCTGCGATACTATACAAACCTTCAGGAGACGTTTCCTCTGAGTCCTCACTTTCACTGGAAAAATGGACAGTGTTGTGTATTTCTCTTCTGCTGCTGCCCAGCTTTGCTAAACAACCTGTAGAAATAGTCAGTCTACTTTCTGCCTTATTTTTAAATTTTCTTTTAAGAACAAAAGCAGAAAGAAAGTGTAACTGCTCTTTACACAATCTATGCACTAGAAAGAGGAAGAAATGGAGGGGTCTTTTCCTAATCCTCCTCCCTTATAAACAAAATTTCGTGATGAAGCTTCAGCGGCAGCACAAGGCTTGCCCTAAGTAAGGGCTGTCTTAGGGTTCTGGGCTACATTTGGTCCAAAGCAGGAAGGATAAATCAACAATGCAGGTATAAGAACAAGCCTACATCAGTGAAAAAGTGGACTCTGTCTTCTTCTCTCTCTCTATCTCCTCTTACCTCTTCTGAACTGGAAAGCCAAGGAATCAATACTCAGTGTGAGTATGCCCCACAGCTCATTCTTCCACTATGTTTGTGGCTCTTTCTGGTTTTGAAACTCATCTTGATGGTGTGATTGCAGTTGGAAAAACTCAATTCTACTGAAGGCTTAAAGCAATACATTGGAGATTTGACATGTTTGCCTAAGGGTAAGATTTTGATTAAAATGCAAGAGTTCCTCAACTAAAGTCCATAGGATCCCAAGTATTTGGTTACCTACAGACCTGTTTTACTGTTTCGGTTTTGGGTTGAGGGATTCAGCCTTTGTGAAGATTGCCTCTTTTGTTCATGAGTCTCAACAGACTCTGAGAAGGTGTTAACTACTGGAAGAGATCCTTATCTTGTGTCAGAATTCTCCATAAAATACAGCCCACAAAATTTCCTAAGGCTTTTTTATGTTAATAAAACCTACGAGTTTTCAAAGGGAAAGTGAAATGTAAAAGGCAATTACTGCTGAAATTCAACAACTACAGAGAGAGATCTGCAATCCCGCCCCTGGCAGGTGCATGCTCTGTCCACATGAAATTACCAGCTTCTATCCTCAGAGGTCTGCTGAGACTGTTTCTGAACCTAATTGCAAAAAATGCTCAAAATTGCCTGTGAAGTCGGTACACCTACATATAATAAACAGAAAGACAATGAATCTTTCACAGTTTAAGCATCTTTCCCTCCTTGGTCTGAGAGCATCCCACCAAATGCTTCCTGTTCCTATGAAACAGCAAGAGGCATGGAGACACAACAAGGTAATGTTGGGGAAGTGAGGGGAATTTGCCACCTCCCTGGTTTTGTTGTTCCAGGTCACATAGTGAGACAGTGGCTCAAACTTGGAGTTGAACTCTAGTCTCCCGACCCTAACCTGCTTGCTCCAAACAGTACACAGTGGATAGACGTCTCCAAATGAGTGTAAAGGGAAAAAAAAGTCAGACAGTTTCTTGTCTCTGCCCGTGAATGTCTGTATAGTACACAAACTTTGTAATGGAAGGTGGCAGGTCAATATATTTTTACCATACAGTGGTTATTAAGATAACAAGAGTATTACTGTTTTCTCCTGAAGTTTACCTGTAAGTCATGGCTTCCCTTCATCCTGTGAGTCAGCTGCACTGTGGGCATGTGTGGAACACGTGAAAAGTTTACATAAACACCCCTTCTCCCACTCTACCTCCCCTGCCTCTGATCCTTTCCTAGGCTGCTTTGCCTCCAACATTATGTGCCCTGTTCTGGTCCCCCACCTGCTTCCTCCCTGCTGCTTGCCCCTTGCCCATGCTTTCTAATTGCTGTTCCCTCTGAGACCCCAGTCACAACCCTGTCTCTGACTCTCTGTTGCTTCTGTCTTTTTTTTTTCAAGTCTTCAGATAAAACCTGTTTCCAGGCCAAATCATACTATAAAACAAGTCCTCACAGAATTGGCTCTTTCACTAGGATACAGATCCTTTCAGTGCTTGGTGAGTTCTTGAAAATATTGTGAATATTTTCATAGTGTATGTGTTGAAGAGGAAACGAGCGTTTTCTACATCTTTAATAAGTTATTGTGCAGTGCCTAATCTCCATTAGCTTCAGTGGACGTTGCAGAAACAAATGTCAACAGATAATGAAGTCATGCTTTAGTTTTGGCCTGACAGAGATAACCGTGATCACCTCCCTTGCTTGTGATGGTGTCAGAGCTATGAAAAAGCATTCCATGGAGTGGTGTAGAGGGGAAGGTGGACGGATGAACCCTGTGATACCTTCTGACTACTGATGCAGCAAGTCACAACTTTGTAGGTTAGGGCAAGCAGCCCCATGGGAGGAGATGTGGGCTGTGTCCACAGGGCAATGAAGAGGTTAAAGTGGTTCTTCAAGCTCAGGGTGTGACCCATGAGGTGTCATATTTATACATCTGATACTGGTACATTAGTACAAGCAGAACAAGTGAAAACCTGCTTTAGAGAAATTAAATTAAGCAGTTGAAGGAAACAGTCATTTTAATAAGGAGCTTCTGTATAAAAAATTCCTGATACTTCATTATCTATTTATTCATTTCAGTCACCCAACTTTACTTTATCCTTCATAATTAAAAAGGAGACAAAACCAAGTCTTTAAAAATGATCTGATGCCATGGTTTTGTGTAAACAATATTAGTGGAATATAGGACTGACTGTCTATGTTCCCAGTCTCTGATAGTATTTTAGCTTTCTCTTTATTCGACTCAAAATATTTTTATGCTGTCTTAGAGAAGCCTGTCAACAGTCATGGGGTGATATAACAGTGATAACAGTGGTATAACAGTGGCTTTGCTAAGGTAAGTAACAAGCTTGTGGACATATGTGTAAATGTTTCAGAACTATGTTAAAAATATCTTCTTGAAGTTGTAGCAAACTGGGGGTCGGCCTCTTGTTGCAGATAACTAGTCACAGGACAAGGGGGAATGGCTGCAAGTTGCGCCAGGGAAGGTTTAGATTGGAGATGAGGAGAAATTTCTTCTCAGAAAGGGTGGTTGGGCATTGGAACAGGTTGCCCAGGGAGGTGGTGGAGTCACCGTCCCTGCGGGTGTTTAAGGAAAGGTTGGATGTGGTACTGACGACATGGTTTAGTGGGTAATAGGGGGTAGGGGAACCGTTGGACTAGATGATCCTTGAGGTCTCTTCCAACCTTAATGATTCTATCTTGAAATAACATAAAAGACCACTATTTTGTCAAAACTATTCCCATGGTGAGTGGTGTGTTACTGGACACGTGGTCCCAATCAGGTGAGTGGCGCAAGATAAAAGACCCAAGAAGGTAAATAGGGCCCTCGGAAGAGAGGATCTCATTTTCTACTGCCTTTAGCGCCTGTGGTCACCCCCACTACTGCATGGGCAGTGTACGCAGGTCAGGGCCTGGATGCTGACTCTATGTAAACATTTTCCAGGGGTGTAATGCTTAGCAGACTTGGAAAGCAGGGGAAGATTGGGCTTGAAGTCCTGTGTAGCTTCCTCTGAACCTGTCCTGTGCTTGTTGGAGCTGTAACTACAGGCTAGACAGCGAACGGGACTCTGAAGAGGCACACAGGGAGAGGCAGCAACAGGAGAGGATGACTAAGGAGAGACCTTCTCTGAACTGCAGCAATTATGAACCTACATCAGTTTGCTGTAGCCGAAAGCCTGACCCAGATGACTAGAAATGCAAATTGGACGTGAGGACCCAAACTTGCCATACTCACCTTCACCCATGGAGGAGCACCCATCAGTGGATAGGGTGCAAAAGTCCTTGATGCTTGTGAGAATCCTGCTGTCACCCTGCTGCCTCCTCAGCCACGCTGCGGCACCGGTGCTGGGTGCTTGGCCTCACATTGTTCCAACTGACTTGTTCAGGAACAAGATTGTTCTATTTTGCAAAGTTAATATTCATCAAGTGTTAATGAAAATACATAACAAATAATTATGACAAACATACCATCTGATTAAGATGAAAGAGGATGACAATTCTTGTGAATTTTTAATCTGAAAAAATAAAGAACATTACATTAATAAGACTTAATTATATCATTAAATATTTAAATTTACTTTCCATAGTAGATTTTATTTTTATTTAACATATTTTGTTTTTAAATATTGCTAACATTTTATGAGATTTGTTCATAAAACACATCAACAGATACGATTTTGTGAGGCAAGAGGAATTTTAACACCATGTATTCATTATATTGATCACAATTTCAATTTTATTTGTCTTTTAAAAAAGTTAATAGATTCCTTTTACAATTTATTATAATTCACAGTATCTCCATCTATAGATAAATATTTAATAGCGTTACTAATGCATCATGCACAGAATATTTATTAATTAGAAAATATGAATTACTAGTTGTACATTTCAATAATTTGCATTTAAAATTAATGTTACGTTTTTCCAGGAAACCATGATTAACTTTAAGAATCAGCCTTCAGCTGACCGAAGCCAAGCAATTAAAAGTGCATGCTGCAAACTTAACCATCGCCCCACAATGCTGTGACCAGCGAATGAGCAGGACTGGGAGCATGGGAAGGTGCCACACAACAGACACTGACACACACCCTACAATGCTCGTGCTTAGCACAGCTTCAGAGAAAAGGAGATATAAAGGCAAAGTTTCAGCATTTCTGGATTTTCCTTGATAAAGCCAAACAGCAGTTTCGTTTGGTAGATTTGACAACGTGGTTCTGCCATGTAGGCCTAGGGATAAAACTCACACAGGTATCTTTGTGCATTGAGCAACCTTAGAAAGCAACCTCAGCTCTCCTGGGCAGGAGAGGTGGACAACTGGTGGCCCAGAAGCTGGATCAGGGGACAGGAGGGGAAGCAGAGCTGGGTGCGGAAGAGTGGTTCTGCTGGTGCTCCAGGAAGCCAACGATAAGGATTCAAATTTAATTTCTTCCATCTTGTCACTCTCTGCGAAATTATGCAAGCTATCATGAGACTTGTTCCTCCAAGACACTTCTTTAGTATGTAAGCAAGGTATTTAGGTCAGGTGTTAGACTGAGTTTACCTTCATTTTAAAAGTGCGGTATCTGTCAAAACTCCCTTTTCTATGAAACCGGACATTTTTTTTCAGACTAAACTACTCTTTTTCTTTTTTGTTGATTTATTCTTTTCAACTGAAGTTTCCAGCAAGTCAGCAACTTCCTGATTTGTTAATTTTAGAAAAAAAATTCTACTTTTTCTAAAAGGAGAAATTTATGGCACCAAGAACAACTTCTCAGTAAGGTCTGCTATATACAAATAACCTTCCTGGAACTGTTTGTCAGGCAGACATAGACATGACAGACCAACCAAAACCCTTCCTTTGAGGTATCAATCTGTTAGGTTAATCTGCAACGTAAGTATGCATTTTACTGTGTTGTTAAGCAATAACAGATATGAAGTTGTCACTTAAGTGATGGGTTGAGCATTTCTGAACCTCAGAGGTGGCTCAGTAAACGAAGAGGTTAGAAGTGACACCAATGCTTCACAGTATAGACCGTCTTCCACCAAAAGATTTAAAAATGCTTTATAAAGTTTGCATTTTTAGAGGATTTGTAGCCCTCACTTATCAAACACTGGACTGTATTTTCTGATAAAGTCACTAACAGTCCCATGTGTGTAAAAATTTTTTTTCTTTGCTTTTGCCATTTTTTTAAATGGAATATTATTGAATACAGCCTACCACAAATAGCTGTACAACTGCATCAAGCTATTTGCAGTTACCCCAGCTATACCACAATACATTTATGTGTGTGCATATGGCTCTGGGTGTGTGTGTATGCGTACACAGGCATACAGATACACCACAGCACTATAATCTGTGTGTGCACGTGTTCCGAGCATTTATCGTTATATGCACTCATCATGTACGTGAAAAACTACTGATAAAGTTTGTCAGTCAATGATGGTCAACACACCGCTCCCTGCCATAATTTCACAATTACAGTAATAAAAGAAAAAAAAAAAAAAGGCTTACACAGCCAGGAAACAAAAGAGAAAAACCTCAGGTTGGTTACCACTTCACTTTTGTAGTGACTATATGTTCACACACATGCAGTTTCTGATAAAACGAGTTGTTTCTCAAAAGACAGGGAGAGAAAAAAGAGGGGCCTGGTGAAACCCTCAAGTTGTTCTTGAAATTACACCTATACCTGTTGTCATTTTCAGGAAATCCACTTTGTTTAGTTGATAAACTTGTTTTGACTTTTCAGTGGAAACAGTTTGCTGGCACTACTTCCTTAACCGTAGGCCAAATTCTGACCTCGGTTTCGTGTAACTCCCACTGCAGTCAACATAAGTTGGCTGTGTAAGGCAGGATAGAGTCTTTCTGTTTACAATTATGAGAGCACTGAAAGGTATTTTGTTGTTATTACTGCTTGCATTGGTAGAACTGTGTCTGAAGACGTCTATTTTAGGCAGGGTTCAGACCACAGATACAATTAGCCTGAAATTCTCAGAAATATTGAAATGCATACACAGAAAAAATAGAACAGGAGGAATAAACGAAAGGGATTTCATTTTAGCTGAATGCACTGTGTGGCATCTTGATTTTATACGGATGCGCCAAAGTATTGACATGTAACGATTTTGGTGTAAATCACATGCTTTGATGTGCAGAAAAGTTATGGAGCATTTTATATGAAGTAATGATATTAAGTAATTCTATTGAACTAATTACCAGTTAATCTGACATTTAATGAAATAAGTAACACTAAACGTTGATGTGAGGGCAGCTTTTATGGACTTAAACTTTAATCAATTGTATGGGAGTCAAAGGTGTCATTTTTGCTGATGGTGGTGAACAGAAGATGATGGCATTTGCTAAAGAGTTTCTTGTCTTCATTATTCTAGGTTGAATGATTGCTCCTAGGCAAACTGAGAAAAGCTGCCTGTGTTCTTAATGATAAGAAGAAGCTGAGATTAACAAATAATATATCCATGTTATTTTTTATTGCAGCTACGTGCTATTGCTATTACTAAGTCGATGCCTATTTTAAGGGGTCCTGATTTGCAGCCCTAAAACAGGTGCTGCAGCTTGGCTTTATGTTAACCCGGGGTTCAGACTCGTACTTGATGCTGAATTCATTGCCTGTTCCTAGTGTCTACTTCTTCCTCTCAGTCTGATTTGAGTCAGGAGAGCAGCAGAAGTTCCCCAGGCAATTCAGGTACAGATTTAGGGCTGGTGTACCTTGAAGGCAATATGGGTGCAGCTGACTCAAGCTGCTTGGCTCTGCAAATGCAAACCTAAAAGCATTATGGATCTGTGACTCATATTAGGTCTCCTTGATTTTGCTCCAGAAAGAAATAGTTGCCTCAAAAGCCAGCTGATCCACACAGGACTTTCCTTCTGTCCTTCCTTCTTGAAAATAAGTTGGTATTTTTGTGCTGCATGCTATTTGTAGAATGCAGTTACAGTGCCCCATCTTGGGCTCTTGTCATTACTCAGAGGTTCCCTGGTCTATGTTTATGTACCCTAAGTGTAATGTCAGAATGGCATGGATTAAATATGTAAGAAAATGTTCATAGTATAGTGTAGAAACATGAATACACCACATGTAAGAATAAGTAGTTGTGTCAGAGTCAAAGTCATGTTATTCTGTTATCATGTTCCATATTCAGAAGTTGGTGGAATTCATCCCAGTTATTCACATTAGATTCAGCATTGCTGTATGAAGTGGGAGAGTAAAATTGGAATAAAGATTTCAACAGGAAAAAGGGAATAGTTGGGCTTTCTTTTTTCTTTCTTTTTTTTTTTTTTGTGAGAAGAGAGATTAATTTTCAGTGACTTGGTTTTATGTTACAGATCACTGGCACAGAAGTGTGGAGAAGCTTGTATGAAAACTGTCTGCACAAGCCCAGTGTAACTCACTGCTAAAAGTTATTAATTCTTTTAGAAATTTTTAGAAAGAAAATGAATAACTTGCTCAGACATATCCTTTCTGATGTTTTTGGAACATTCTGTACCACAGATGTGGCCAGGAACAAACTACGAGTTACATCATTTAGGACTATTCCCAAATCAGGTTGGATTGGGCTCTAAATTACATGAATTCCTTCAGCAAGAATTCTAAGCCTTGGTCAGACCAGAAGGACATACATTAGTAATAGTGATAAGCTCCTTTCTACAGCCAGTTTGTAAATCTGGGCCCAACGTTACCAGGCCAATAGTACTGTTGTGAACAAAGTTATTGTGCCGAATTTGATCATGTAGCATGCCATCCTTGTGCCACGCCATTCCTCCAGTAGACTCTGGCAGCTGCCAGGCAAGAGAAGATCAAGCCTGTAGAGAGTGAGATGCCAACCCTCCCTGACACTGGTTTAGAGATTGTGATAGAAGGAGAAAATACTGATTGAGCACATGGGTTAATGGCTGCTATTTTAGTCCCCTGGGGCCATTGCCAGCTGCCATTAAGTCAAAGTAGCCCTCAGCCTCTACTTGGTTTCGTAATGAATAATTTAGGTTTTCCTGGTGTAGAGCCAGGTTGCATTGGCTTTGTATGACAGATTCTACAGATCTCCACTGTGAGCACAGGAGTGTGAATATATGGTGGCACATATTGGTGCAGTGGATCAACCTACTGTGTCCTCCAACAGCAACAGCAATAACCTTTATGAATCAGAGCTTCTGCGAGTGCTTAGAAATGTCTTCCTTCTGATATGGATACTCTTCAGTTTTGTGGAATCTCTTATTGCTAGTCAGAATCATCTCTGGTATCCATTTATTTCAAGGAGTTAACTACAGGACTGGATATTTTCTACCCACTGAAAAAGTAGTTCATATCTGAATAAATAACTGAAAATGGCTTCTCACTGTTCAGGAAGTACAATCAATTTGAAATTAGGATTATGGAAACATCTGTGAAAATTCAAGTGTCATCTCAATTTGGGCTCATTCAGATCCTGTATTTTTTCTACTTCCCAAGCAGTGCATTTAAAATCCAATCCTAATTAACACACATAGTTTAATTATAGCCAACAAAATATTCTCCTAAAATTGTGTGTGCTGGTTGGGGGGTCGGGTGGGGAGGGAGGAGGCGAGGGGGAAACTAAACAAATGTTCACTGATTGTAAAAATCCTTGTTTCGTTAATAATATAAATCTTTAAAGACTTTAAACATACACTGAAGTTTGCCTCTCATGAATCAAAGTGGCATAAAAAGCATGAAGCAGGCACGGCACTCCTACTCCCTCTTTCTCCTTGCTCATTTCTTGGCAGTTTGAAACTAACAAAGAAACTCTGCACTGGAATTCAAAACTTTCCTTTTTGAATGGATTTCCCCATAACTTATCACATAAAATATACGATGCTGCTGCAGGTAGAAACAAATAATTCACGGATGTCATGGACAGACCTTGGGAAGATTTTGCGATTTGAGTGAGGGACCGGAAGAGCCAGAGTGGTCTGCTGCTGTGAACATTATTGTCTGTCAGCAGAGCTCTTTGGCACTGCTGGATGGTTTGGAAGTCTTAAGAGATTTTCAGTACGTTTGACTTTTGTTTTAGCACAACAGGTCTTGAGAAAAACATGATTTTAAACTATTTCAGAACACTTTCATTCCTGGGTCAGACTTCAGAGCGGAAAGAATCCCAGCTTAGGGATACCGTAGCCCTTTATGGGCACCACTGCATATCTCAGCAGCTCTTTGCTCACTGGGTCTGGACTGGAGAGAACAGATTCCTAGTCTGCAGCTCTAGCATTTTACCCTGGAATCAGACCTTTTGGCTCTGCCCTTAAGTGTACCTGTAGTCCACAGCCCAAATGCCCTAGTTCCCCAGCGCAGTGTTTCATGTCCACCAGCAGCACCATGATGCTTGCACAGTCTGTCAGAGTTCTGCTCAGGTTGCAGGTAGAATTTTTTTCTTTTTTTCTGGGGTTTGTGTGAAGAAGGTTTTGGAATGATGTAGCAGGGAATCAAGAAACGTAGGCCTAATAATTGGTTGAAAACAAAGCTGTACCTGGTTACTAACTTCCTCTGACCCATCTCATTCCTGCTTTGGTCTGATTCTGTTTGAGACTCTGTTGATGTTGTGAGTGTAATGTAATGAGTTCTCCATGTCCTATAAGGATCTCAATATTTTGATGACACTTGTCCTTAAACTTTGTTCGGAGGAGTGCCACGTCTTACGCATTTCTAACTTCTTGCTGTTTTGTCATTTGCATGGATCTTTCTACTACCTATTCTGCGTGTAAAAGTTTTCTTTCATGAGGTTGTTCTAGCGGTCATATAATAATAAATGTTGATGGATCTAGATTTCTTCTTATTGATGTCTTTCCAAGAGGTGTCAAGATCAGCATTTTTCCTGTCCTCGCAGTAAACTAAAATAGAATTAAACAGCCTTGACTTGACAAGGTCAGATACTACAAAAATGGAGATTAAAATAAAAAATAGACTTGGTAAATTCTTTTGAATATATCCCATTCTATCACACATGACAATAGAAGCAATGAGTAATAAGATTTTCCTCCCTTTTGTCAGACTTATTTCTGCTTTCAGCAGGAAAAGCTTAATTTTGGGGTCAGCTTTGGCTGATCTGAATTTTCAATATTTTTTTTTCTTCAGAGTTAGGCGATTAAGAAACAATGTTTCTGGAAATGAGTTAAACTCAGCTCTATATCCCCTCAGTAAGACTAAGAACGTAATGTAGCCCAAATTTGGATCAGAAAATTACTTTGAAATAGGAAAACGTTATTGCAGAACTGGACCTTTTCCTTATTTGTTTCCCATACATGTCTTTGCATCATATCCACTGATTTGATTGAAAGTAAGTTTTCCTACTGTATTGCAAGCTTTTCTGAGGCAGTGGCAGCCATAGAAGACTGAGCTGAGATCTGTTCCACCTCATATCCCACATCCCATTGTCCAAACAGTTCTAGCAGCAGAAGCTTTGTTGCCAGTGCTGATGGAAGAGGCAGGAAGAAGGGTTTGATTTTCAGATCCCAAACAGATTTTAAAGTATAGACTGAGCTGAACAAATATGTTCCTGAAATCACTTAAGCAGAACAAATACGGAGATTCACTTTTCAGATATAGGCTTCGACTTTAAAGAATTCTTTGACTATATTTGTATGGATTTCACTTTCTTAATTTGGGGGTTAAGCACCATATCCTGAGTGTGTATTTTATCATACATCCAAAGAGCAGGTACTACAGTAGCAGTGAGAGTTTGCTTTCCTTCTCCTTCTGTCCCTGCAGTGAATTATAATAGACTCTTCTCACAGCCTGTTAACAGCAAGACAACTTGGGTTGGAGCTTGCAATACTATTTTCTGAATTTCCCTCTGTTACTTGAAAAAACATTTCCACTGTGCTGTGTTGAGAGATAGGAAGAATGATACCTGAAAGGGCTCTGTCATTGCTGTTGAAAACAAATACCAGCAACTATGCCAGACATTATTGCATGGAAAGGGAATTAAACTTCTTGTAAATTACAGTACTTCTGCCTCATTCCCTCTGCCTCAACATTTTGGGGATGGACTGGTACTGGAAGTGACTTAAAGTGCTTTTAAGTAAGTGTGGAGAGGGATCAATCATCTGCTGTTTTACCTGAATTAGGAATAGTCCTAGCTGGAAACCAATGCCATGCTCTCTAGAAGATCAGTGCAAGTGGTGGCTACAATACATCTATCCAGAGTAAGGTATGGGGGCAAATGCCACTTGCAGTTCTGAAATGTATAATCTTAAAAACTTCTGTCAGCTCAGAAGAGAGCAGCCAGTTTATTTTTCAAGACAGGTGAAAGTACATGATCCGGGTCTTCTGGTCTCTTTTCACAGAGATCTCAAAAACATCAGGAATTTGGTCTTAATTTTTAAAGCTTTACGCATGGGATCCAACCAGCTTACTGGAGGGGACAACTCCATCCTCTCTAATGAGAGTTGGTCAGCAGTAGAAAGGCAGAGATCCAGCAGCACCTAAGAATCGAGTCATGGCTGGCACTTTCAGGCATCACGGTGTTACTTAGGAAAGGAACACGGGTACGAAGCTAAGGCTTACTTAATTGCCCATAGCAAGTGGATGTGACTAAAGGACGTGGGACTATGAACACCCCCTTAGCCTTGCTTGCTCTATGACCATAATAGTTAAGGGGGCTGTGCAGCAACTCTGGCTTTCTCAAAGCTATCTTAAGAACAGTGTTTTCTTCCCTACACACATCCCATAACGAGGTGATTCCCTTGGTGCTTCATGAACTTGTTGGGTCTTAAACTGACCCTTAGCATTTTGCCCTAGATATTTCTCAGCTTTTCTCAGTTAGTAGCTATTCAGAGAAAGAATGAAGTTATGATTATTCTTAGCTCTCAACCGTAAATGCAGTGTTATATCCTCCCTTCCCCAAGAATGACATGGGCTAAAAATTGAGCTTGAAATCTATTCTGTAGCAAAATCGTGGAAAACCAACAAAAATAATAAAATAAATTGCACAGCTATACACATGAGCAGTTAAAATCATGTGAGACTTATGTATTCAGAACTGCAAATGCTTTTTAAACATATTAAAACATAAGTGGGTTAAATTTATCACCTTCCATTTTAATTTAAAAGATGTAGGAGAACATGTAGCTGAGGATTTTCTAAAAGAAGTAGTGATTTGAACATGTTGGGGGTGGTGGTGGAATTGCTTTAGTTTTATTCATTTAGGCATATCTTATCACTCCTCCTTTTCTTCCTTCTTGGAGGGCAATGAGAGAACCCAGATGCCAAGCTGTGGAACATGTTCTTCTGACACTAGCATCTGGCTCCTTGGCAGAATCCTCCAACTGTCATGCTGACAGCTTTCCTGTTGTGTCCTCGTATATTTTTATATAAGAAAATTGCAGATGGGTTCTCTTCTCAAACTAATACGCTATTCTGTTGACCCTTATCATGCAGAAATGTGTTGGTTTTATCTGTTTGTGAATGAGACCTTGGCCAAATATACTTCAAAAAGGATACTTCTCTGTTCGTCTCTGAATTTGTCTGCAAGCTGTCTGGGAAGATGCCAGAATCCTATTACACACCCTTTTTGTGCCTTTAAGCAGTAAGTCCTTCATTCTCTCTGCTGTACAAATAGATTGCACTTTTTGCAGCAAGCACACTTGTAAAATACAAGCATATTTATTTAATAGTTTCAGTGAAAAAAAAAAAGAAAAAAATTCTCTTGAAATGGGGAGAAAAGTGGTTTGGGTTGCTTTTTTTTTTTTACTGGAGGTTTTTGTTTGTTTATTTTTAATTTGACATTACCTAGTATCCTGCTGTCTTGAAGGATTTATTTTTTTCCCCAGAGTTTTGCAAGAGACCTCCAATCCAGAATGCTTTATAATGTTACAAAAGTAGCACAGTGCCTTCATTAAAAAAAATAATAAAAAAAAATTCAAAAAGCCAAGATTTCACTGATTAACTTCCTCCAAAACCTCCTGGTACTTTCTAAATGGAATTTTCATAGTCCTGCATCGCATTTAGACACATGTCTAATTTATGTGGATCATCATGAGTAGTCCCAGTGACTTTAGAGCTAAGCACAATTGTGCTTCAATTTAAGGCTGTGCTCAGAGGGAGCCTGATGGGATCCTGATTTCAGGCTTGACAAAGCCCATATCATCAAGATGACAACAGAGAGCACTAAAAGTTCCCATGTTACTTCCTCTTGCTCTCCTCCCCCATATAGACTTCTTCCTATGGATGTTTTGTATTTGTCTCTTCCAAAAAAAATCCTAAGACACGCCTCACCTTCCTCTACCAAATCTCAGGTCTCCTTTAAATGCATAACTTTGCTAATGTGACTAAGATAAAACACAGATAAGAAAAAATTACAAACACACAAATCAAAAGTTATCTGGGGCCCTGCTCAGTGGAGACTCCAGCTCCATGGGTGTTGTCCATGGAGGCTCTTCAGGGCTCTTAAAAGTTGGCACCCACTGAGAATATTTAGCAATGATTCGTGAGCCCACTCAGACTCTGACCTTCCACCCCATCTCCACCCCCTCCTCAGTTCAAATAGCAGAAACCCAGATCCGAATGACTCCCTGATGGCGATATGGAAGATCGCCAGCTCTGATGAAGCCAGGTGGATTCCACTGAGCATGCCCTCTGTGTCCACACCAGGGGAACATCCTTGTAGTTTGACTGCCGTAAGCATCTCCTAATTTATTCTCCTCGCAACAGATATGAAGAGTTGATTGACACTGGTTTCTTGTATGGTGCTTTTGCAATAAATAAAGCCACAATGAGTAATTTTATTGTTCTTCCACCTTGGTTGTTCAGTTTGTGTATCTGTTCCAAGAAAAATAAAAAATCAAGTCAGCATTAAAGGAAGAAGAGGTAAGTTTCTACAGGTTTCTTATTCCTATTATCACTAAAGAGAATCTTTATAAATTTCCAACAAATCCAAGTACACAGAAGCAAACAAGTATGTGCATGACTTTTGTTAACTGATACATTGTCCCATATCACTTTCTCATCTCAAACTTTGTCATAAATGAAACAAATGACATTAGAACTATTCAGGAAAGATCATAAATATCAAGACTGAATTTCTGCATCAAGCATTAACTTTGATGGGGCCAGGATTTCACTCTGGTTTCCCAGCTATACAGTGCAAGTTATTTCCTGCTGTTTTCTTGTTTCTGTTTCAAACATTCTGATTCACCATTGGGTTAATCATCTACTAAATACTGTCTCCAGGTGGTTTGGGTTTGCTGTTGTTATCTCCATGCCCCCAAGGGACTATACCTACCAAAGAACTGAGGGGAGCCCAAGCACTTATATTATGCAAGAAACAGAGACAGAAACAAAATACATCAGCAACTGTATCAGCATGCTTTCATTTATACCACATTCTGATTTGAACATACGTGTTTTTTGAAGCACTTAGCATACACCCTGAAGTCTCAAGTTGCTCCAGATTGCGTAAGCAGGTAAAAATGATATTTGTTAAAGAGGCGCAGAGAATCAAGAAAAAAAAATGTACCTTGAACTAATGGGTGGGGTACAATTAAGAGCAACTTAGTAGGTTAAGGTTTATATTTGGTATTTAAGTGACTACTCTTGTGCCCAGTGTGTACTTTTATCCCATATTCACATCAAATTTGAGTAAGAATTATCACGCTTATGATGCTTTCAGGAATGGGGTTTGGTTCTTACTTCAGCCATGGATCCTGTAGGCAAACCACTTACTTTACCTTATCTTCTTCCTGTAAAACAGTGATAGTATTTTCCTCTGTTACAGAGGAATTTGAAAGGTAGCTTTATCAGTGGTTGTGAGGCGCTTAACTACTACAATAATAAAGGCTGTAATCAAAGCTTAGGATTTTAGAAAGGCAAGTCTGGGATACATAGGAAGGTTAGTTAATAGACTAAGGAGTGGAATCCAGGGCTTGAGAATCTGAATACTGAGGGTGGGCATCAGATATGGAATGATTTTTATTCAAAGGGGCAATGATGTTAAGGATAAATGGAAAAACTGGAGAGTAATATAGAATTCTTGGGATGAAAAAAAAGTTTACCATTTGTAAACTCTTTACTCTTTACAATGTTGGGATTTTTTCATCTCTAAAGTATCAGGCTGTATAGAAATTGAATTAAATGTTCTCAAGTCTTTCTGAATTAGCACAGAAAATAAATGGCGGAAGGTTGCTAATCATCTAAACAAAAGCTGGGAGGAACTGGTTCTTCTATGCACTGATGGTAGAGGTGTCAAGAAAGGACATAAGATTAACCAAGGACTGGATCAAGTTATGAATAAATACTTTATATTACTTTTCAGTAAAGGTGATGTCTAAAGAGGATAATGGTAGATCACTTCTCCACATCTATCCACCACAACTGTTCTTTCTTTCCAAATGCAGTCATGGGTTCAGGCTATTGCCCTGCTCAGATACTTGTCACTTCATGGTTCCTCTAAGGCCATATAGGTCAGGAGGTGTTCTGTCATTTGACTTTTTTTTCAGGTTTGTAAATCTCTGTATAACAATAGATCCAGTTCTGATGGTTAAATTTTTTCTTGCCTTCTTGAGCAGTGGTTCTAAGGTTTTCAAGTTTCCCAATGTCTTTCTTCAAGAGCAGTGTGAAGTTTAGTGACATGAAGCTTTTTCATTGCTCTATTAAAAATAACAAACTCAATGATCTATTCTGAAAGCCTTCTGAAGTTGAAGAGCTTCCAGAGCTGCGTAATTGTTTTGAACAATTTCAAGCTATAACAACAAAAGGTATCTAAAGAAAATGAGGATAGAGCGATAGAAATTATATACAAGCAAAAGCAAAAATTAGGTTACTACACTTCAGAATCAGAGAATTTGGACAACATCGAGTCTTTATACTGACAGCATTTACAAGCCTAGTACCAAGAATTTTTTAATAATGTGCCTATTAACAAGTCCTATGCAAAGATTGAGAACAGCCAATATAGTATCTATACCTAAAAAATTAGGCAAAAATAATTTATATACCTGAAAAAGAAGCGAAGAGGTGATCCAGGCAACTACAGACTTGTAAACAGGATTTCAGCAGTGTATAGTCTTAGAACAGATTTTAAAGGACAGAACGTGAAGAGAAACTGAATACAGGTTAGTTACAACATTAGTTTTACAGAGGTAGATCATCTTAGATAAACCCAGTATCTTTGTTAATTAGGCAGTAGATTTCTTAGACAATGACAATGAACTTTATTCTTGAAGATAGCAATTATTTTCACAAAATAGTCAGAAGAATAGGGAACTACCAAAAGGAGAGACTGTCACAAATGTTTTCATGGTTGTTCTCAGAAATGATCCCATTTAACATATTGATTAGTGATACAGGATATTAGTGATAGATAAAGGAGTAAGAATTACATGTATATTTGTGAGATGTACAGATAACATAAAATGGGGAAGCATCACCTTAACAAAGGATTGGATCATCAGGTAAGGAGAACCAGATGATTTTGTTGATGTGAGTGATGAGATGAAATTTAATAGCACAGATTGTGAAGCCAGGAATTGAAGGACCAGTAACTAGATTTTTTTTTTTCTTGAATATAATATGCATTTATCAGTTGAAGACTGTGGAAAAGAAATATGGACATACTAGTTTTCCTAGCTGATGACTATCAGTTGCGTTGCAGACCAGCTTTGAAAGTCTATAAGTCTATTGTAATTTTAAAGTCTATTATAACTGTAAGAGGCACTATCATAGAAGACATTTTCATGTTATCTCATTGTTCAAAGCATTGACAAGGTCTGGTTTAATTTGTATAAAATTCTGGTCACTTGTGTTCATTAAAGATGACCTTAAAAAGGAAGCAGAGAAAGACTACTAGCATGCTTATAGGAATGGAGAATTAATCTCATGAAGAGAAATTGAGATGGTTTATTGAGCCTAGACAAACAAAGGTTGACAGGGGATAGGATGATTGTTCAAGAATATGTTCAGGAGTAAGTGTTAAAGACAAATAACAGCTGTTTAACTGAAAAGGCAATAGTGGCATAAGAGCAATGGTTCTAAAATTATCATGAGTAAAAACAGAGTGGATATTAGCAGAAGGACTACTCTTGGAGTAATTTTTTTTCCATATAATGGAAACGTAAAGAACCAAAATTGCTTGAACATGGTACCTTATGAAAAAGTCTGTATACTTCAACAGGTGAATTTCTGGAACAGGGAAATGTGATGCAAGGTTTTGGATATCCGATGAGGTGTAACCAAGGGAGACTGACAAAAGGCCGAATTGCAGTTTGTGGGCATCTTCCTCATATCGCAAACATACCTTTGTTTCCCACCCTTCCTCCACACGACTTGTCCCCTTCCCCTGCCCCCCAGCACAGTTGGGTTGGCAGGAATATGTAACCTTTCTTTTTTTGCCCTCTGAAGTTTGGGTACGATTTGCTTGTTAGGATTACTGAGGTGAAGTATTAAACCTCAGCAATCTGCTATTGGAGAGAGCTTCTCCTGTCCTCTTCTTGCAGGACTTCCTGCTTCTGTAAACCAGTGTTTGGTTACAAGTTTGTTAGAGCATACAAGGAAGGTTTTGGTGGCTTATGGAGCCTGGTGACATGTGGTGCAGAGGTTATGTGAAATCTTCCAAATGCAGCCCTGACTGTGTGGTTGTGTCTGACAGTACTAGGTTTCTACAAACCACTAACGCTTCAGGTTTCACGTGCCTGCAAACACCTTAGCAGTGTGATGCTGCAGCTGGGCTGGTACCAGTAGTGACCTGCTGTGTTGAAGTTTTCTTTAGAACTTTTATATCAACATATCAACAATATGCAGTTAGTTCTCTGGACAGATTCAAAACAGCTACAATGTTATAGGACATGCACTTCCGGAAAGTAAAGAAAAAGAGTCTTTACAAAGTGTTTGTTAATTTATTATAGACTTTTTTCTTCAGTTTTAAACTGAAATTGCACGATGTCTTTATCTTTTTTTTTTTTTTTTCCTTTTTCTTTTGGTAGTGAAAACCAAAACTAAACTGATTGGGGTTTCACACATGTTGGAAAAACCACTAAAGATACATGCAAATTATTCATCGTAAATTATTTTCTGTCTCTGATTTCCAACATAATTTTTACCCGAAGACAGTTAGACTTTTACAACTCAGAACTGGCCATTCTCAGAGTGAATCATTTGTAAATTAGTGGTTTACAATGGATCTGAGAAAAGTCTAAGTTTCAAAATGAATTTTGGCTTCTCACAGACTCAAAAGGAGATTGGTGAACTATGAGAAACAAATCTGCCACACAGATTCACTCATCTGCATGTAGACTGAAACCAGTGGATTTTGCGTATCAATGGCATAAACTTACTATGATCTGCCTGGTCATATTTAACAGGAATGTTTGAAAACTGTTACTCAAATTATAAAATGACATAATATTAATAAATATGGAGGTTTCAGATGGACTGAAGCTCCATTCAGTTGCAACAATATGGAATGAATTGTTCATATGTATATGACTATGTTAAAGAAGACAGATATAATTAATTTCTGGTCCCTTCCCACTATAACCTGCCCCATAAATGCTATATCCATGTCTTGCAAGTGCCTTGCCTAATCAGGTCTGTTGGATACTTGCAACTCCTGCTGGCTTCAGCAGTTACCTCCTAACTGTTCCAGTATAGCTGTCTTCAACTCTCGCACAATTTGAATATTTTACTGGTTCTGAAAACTGAAGGTGGTGTTTCTTAATTGTTGGGGATTTCTAAAATATAAAGCACAGTAGATGCAGACAAAATATTTTTGAAGTCCTAGAAACCACATTTATTATGTCAGATTGACCTATATCAATGATAAACAGCACTGCATTTCACAAATACATGTGCACGTGTGTGTCCAGCCGTAGGCATGACTAGAGATGAGGAAATAAAACATAAATCTTTTAAGGGAGAAATCAGTAATGACAAGTCAAAATGCTATGCAAAGAAAAGTCTAATGAAAACAGCTGTGTTTGGAGGAAAAAAGTGTTTGGGTGTTTGTTTGTTGTTTTTTTTCTTTTCCAGAAAACCAACCAAGATTCAGGAAATTTGGCCACTTTAGATCAATAATACTCACTTCACAACTTAGCTGGATGCTATATCCTAGCAATATATTGATGGGATGAACTCTCTTTATTTTTAATGGTGGATACATGGTAGAGCCACTGTGGCAAAGATGAAAATTTAATTCAAGATTTCCTTATATATGAACTATTTACCACTAGAAAAAATTCCCAAGAAACGGTTACATATCCAAATGCTGCAAAAAAGTTTGGCTAAAGAAACCATCATGCACATTATTAATTATTAAAAATGTATATCTTATGTTACATGTTTTAAGCACTATTTTTGCTCGAACAGTGAAGTAGTGGTTGGATTTAAAGAAGTCCACTCTATTCTCTGGGTTTTGAATTAGGGCAGACTGCAGGAGCTTGTTTGTGGATGTAACTGAGAATATCTTCAAAAGGGACATAGACTGAGACCCTTACAATTTAAAGCTCAGCTGCTTCCCAACCCTGAAAATGCTAGATTTACTAGGCACCTAACTTTGAGCTACTGAATTTATAATTGCACCTAAATTTTATTCCATAAGTAAGTGCGTTAAATGCACCTTGCTTACATCTTTATCTCCAGAAGGGTCAGGGAACCAGACCAGATAGAATTACCTGGGGTTTGAGTGGTGCAGCCCAAATCCTTCTTTCTGTCAGTATCTTTTTCAGTGGCTCTGTGCTTAGCTTCTTGGCTTCTGTGACTCCTATTCATAGGTGCCAAATTCTCTCTATGCAAGCAAGACAAGCCAGGTTGCATAACTTTGTAAGACAGTGTCTAGAAGTTAGACATTGGAATATTTGTGACATTACCATTTGTCAGATTGCTTTGCTGATCTAGCTCCAGCTCTTCATGATTTTGCCTTACAATATTCCTTTCTATTGCAGGTTGGCTGGGATTAAAAAAAAAATAAAAATCAGTGCACACAGTCCTCTGGACTGAATCATTGCCAGGTGTTGAAACCAGCGGGTTTCATGAAGTCGCAGATGAATAATTTTAGGCTAGTCCTTTTTTTAGGAGAGAAAATGAACACTTTTGTAGTAATGGTAGGACACTACACTGACCTCAATGAAAGTGTTAATCAGCAACATGGGGGTTATTTAAAATTAGACCTACTTAATTGTTTGTTAGCACAGGCAAGTAATGCAAAATGAGAGGGGACACAATTTTACTAACAGCTTTCCACTCCAAGACATTCTCAGGAAGAAGAGTTGAGCAAATACAGCAACACAGAGCCAGCTAGCCACCTCATAGCACCATCTAGGCAGTTCCTAAGGTAACTCACATTGTGCCGCTGCGTGTTTTTGTAGAACAAACCTGTTTTTCCTTCACGTGTTTGCGTAGATGTTTTTTAAACCTCAGGTAGCCTCCTGTTTTCATTTTACCCCACTTTACCTGCAAGTCTCTGTTTCTGTAGAATTCTTACCCAGAAGAGTGACAGAGTAGGAAGAACCACAGTAATGCAAAAGCTGAGGCAGAATGAATAAACAGCTGGGGGACTGCAAAGGACTTTGAGAAAAGCAGAGCCGCAGAGTCTTAAGCTCACTGCTAAAGTGGCCAGACTTGCTGTTCACAACTGAGACCCCGATTTAGAGACAAATCCTCTGGAGTGTGACATAGCTCTAGTTCAGCAGAAGGGATTTAGGGACTCAGTAGACATTTAATTCTATCACATTAATTTAGGTTTAAGCTCACATTTGAGCTCAACTTGCCTGGCCACTTGTATTCAGAATTTGGCTTACCCTCTAGACTGCTACTCCAGCTTGGGAAAGTAAGTTATGGCATAGGACTGCCTTTGCTTTGAAGTCTACTCATAAAGGAAAAATGTATTTGACTGGCAGTAGGTCACCCAATGAGTTTGCTCACCCATCGGTTCTCTACGTTGATATGTGAACTCAGACACTTGAAGCTTGTGCTCAGAGTACATGGGTCGTAGAGACTTGTGGGATCAAAAAACTGAGTGTATACACCACAGACTGGCGTTCCTCCAAGGTAGGGAGTTGGCTAGGTTTTGATATTCAAGTGATAATAGCTGAATCACTGTATCAGACAACCAAGCATTTTTATAGGAGGCTTTGGCAGAAAAGAGATGTTACTGTTAATCCATAAGCCGGCTGTTGAAGTTTTAGAGGCTGTTGTGGAAAGGCAGATACCAAGCATGAATCATGCAGTAAGAGAAATCAAAGGATGGATTTATGATCGTGAAGAGGTCTGACAGTGTCTCTGCTTAGAAAATGAGAGCTTAGAGAATGTGGACACGTTCTGTGGGACTTGGATTTGGCTTGAGATCCCACTATACGCCATGGAGTAATAAAGGGGACTTTATTGCTTGACCTGATTTAACAACAACGTTGCTGTCCAAAGGGCAGTCTGCTGCCCTCCCCACCCATATGCTCTCCTTACTTCCCTTGCCTCAACTATAGCAATTGCGCAGCTGAAGAGTGAGTCACGTTGGTAAAATAACTGTAATATTTTTTTACGTGTTAGTTTTCTGTCAGATCAGTGAACTGAACTGAATCAGCCCTGAGCATAAGTGAAATATCAGTAAGGCACACTCTGGCAAAGGGAAGGAGAGAGGCAGCAACGTCCAGTTAAATTGAATTTAAGTGCTGAGGTGAAAATGCATGCTTGGATCCATGGAACCAATTGGACCAAATTAGCAGCTAGTTTAAAGCCATATAGCTTTACTGTTTTTAATAGATCTACTTTAGTTTACATCTGTTGGTCTAGATTGGTTTAGAGGTGTAAATTCACAAGCTAGTAAGCAACTAGTTTCTCTTCCTGTTTTCTTCCTGTTTTTCAGCAGAAAGTTCTGATTCACCTACTCTTTAGGAAAATCTTTTTGAAAAAAAAACCCTGGAAAATCTGCTATAAATCCATAAAAAGCAGCTGGAATATGTTGCTAGGGTTATTTTGAAATTGTCTCCAGCCAAAGACAGTTCTAAGACTCTGGACTTTGCGTGCACGAGCGTTTATGCACGTACATCTGTGTGTAGACACTTGTGTTGCAAAAAAATATCATATATTAGCGGCCCAGTGATTCTTTCATTAGTCTTACAATAAAATATTTCCAAGAAAAGAAAATGAAGGAAGAATTCCGTGATTGGAAGCAAGAAGGATATAATTGCAAAATGCTTAGGAACCTACAGGCAATATTTCTTTTTTTTGTTTTTAATAATGAAATCCACAGACATTATCTGCCCTTGTTGTTGTTGAAGACTCTTCTGTCTATCTCAAAACCTTATGGTTTGTGAGTACTGAAGCAAGATGCACAAATAGGTAGATATTTCTATGAGGTTTCCTTGCTGGGTCAAGAGAAGGGGTGTCTCCAACCTTGGCATGTTCACTAGAATGTAGGGTTCAGGGATGTTAATCACTGCTACTTTTATCATACAGCTTTATTAAGCTCAATGGCTCTTTTTTTTTTTTTTTTACCAAATTAGAAGGGACCTAGAGCAAACTTCTGAGCAGTTATTAACACAATTCCACATTTGCTGGAAGTACGGGATACCTTCACGTGCACTGCAATAGCTGGGAGTTACACAATATCTATATCATTTTTCACAGCTTTGTCATTAGCTGGTAATGATTTGATTATTTTGCAGATGAATCACAGTATAAATCTCTTTCACAAACACTACCTCCAAGTATTAATCAAAACCATTAAGGCAAAGCAGTCAGTGCAAATTAAAAAATTTGCATGTCTAAATTAAAAATTACAGTAATACATCATAAATAAATCTTTTAAATTCTCTATGGTCTGTATGAGCATCCCCTTTTTGTGCCTGTAATGAGCCCATGAATACAGCTCCTTTTTTCCCCCCATCTTTTTAATCAGGCTGTAATCAAATTTTATAGGTAGAATTCAGGTCTTTTACTTTGAAGTCCACGTTGGATCTTATTCGAGAAAGAAATTATTTTCCTCTCTTCATCTTTCTGAAACCCAGCAAGAGTGAAAGACACAGACTCAAAGACAAGTGTGAAAGACAAGAGTTCAAACCCATCACGTATAATTTGCAGTGTCTTTGGCTATAGCAAAGTAAATATTTGCAAAGGGTGATATATCTTATGCAAATAACTTTGAACTATGAAGAAAATGACTGAGTTGTGTTTTAGGTACTATTTCATTTTAGAACTATTAACACCTTATTTCCAGCATGGAAAAGATTAGAGGAACCCTCATTAATATAAGCCACTACTGAGATTTAGAACAGAGTCTTCGCTAAAAATAAATTCAGAAATGTTAAAGAATAGCTCAGCAACCTTGCATTTTTCAGCTAATTACTGTCCTTCACTTGGAAAGCAGTATTGAGGGTACAGAAGTTTGCTGGCCTGTTGTTGCTATTCTATTTACCACTTGGTGAAGTTGCACTGTAAGAAGAATTTTGTTCGTCCCCTTTCTCTAACCTCTGGCACAGGGCACTTTGTGAAGAAATTTCTTGTAAAGCAGCAAATACAGATTTCAAAGTGTTTGCCAGTTGACACTCTTCAGAACAATGACCTCTCCGGCACGAAGTTTGCCGTGACCAGTTCCAGTATCAGCTGTTGTTTTGTCTGTGATCTTTTGGCTTCACTGTCTCACAGCAGTGTGATGGCTGAACAACCGGCTCCAAAAAGGGACCTTTGTACTAACTCTGGAATGACACTGAGAAGGAACCCTAGGATCCAAAAACTTTTCCCCTCCTGTGTTTTCCTTTCAAGGTCACTGGCTTTTCATTTCCTTGAGGGTGCACAGTGAAAAATTACACACGCAAGTGTAATCATAGGAAAAAAATTATCAAGAAGCAATATTTTATTAATGTTACTCAGCTTTTATATCTGACTAGGTTTACACATAAACAAAAATAAACTTTGGATGTTTTACCCCTGCCAGTAGCTCTCCATGTGAAGTGACATGGGCTTAGCTGATCCATCAATTGCTTGCTCTGCTGTTTGGGTGGGTGAGGACACGAAGACCTTTACAATAATTAGTAGCTTACCTTTCTGAGTTAACAACACACATACCTAAGAATGTACTTCAAGACAAGTTTGAATATCTGCTCTATCCAGTTTCTGCGTGGTTGCTTTAAGTGATTCATTTGTCATTTCTTTTGTTACATTCCACTGTACATGCATACAGAGTTCAACAGTGGGTTTTCAAATTGAGAAGTAACCCTGAAGTTTGCAGATGGAATTGCATTTCAGGAAGTTTTGCTTCACAGGTGATTTGATTTAGTCTTCCAGTCCACAGATAGATAAAGATAGTTCCTGACTGTTAACTTCTCTTTAGATTTAGGAACCAAAAATCAAGATCCAATATTTTGGGATAAGGGTTTTTAGATCCAGTGACAATGTTGTGCCATTTCACTATTAGATAATAATTAGTAGTTTGTAGTTTGGCAATTCTATAATATTTTCCATTTATACATTCAAAATTACTTTCAAAGCATTTCATTTCAGACAGTCTTGTCCAAATATAATAATCAGAGTTTATCTGTTTTACACAGGTAATTCAGACATGTGAGCAGTTGACAACTTGTATCTCAGCATATGAGGTTCATTAGAAGATCTGGGCTTAGGACCTGATGATGCTCATTGATCGTTTGAACAAAACAAAACAAACAACTTACCAAACAATGCCATGAATCTACTAGATATAAGAGAAAATTTTCAGGTTTGCAACTCAATAACATTGAAACAAGAATGTGAGAAACCTTTTTTAATTATAAAAAAATTGCTTGAATCCATCATTTCAATTAAATTCATTAAGGACCATTCAGGTTTTTATAGGTGAAGGTTCAGATCCTGCCTTTTATATCTACAATTGAAATATCTCTAGTAACTTATTTGGCTTTTATTTTAGATTTCTTAGGACTGATTCAGGATTGTAGCAAAAGAACCTTAGAGCTTAGAAAATGCCACTTACAAGATTACTTGTTTCATCAAGGCTCGAAGCAAAGAAAGCTTCCAACTCTTCCACTGTGAGATGAAACAGGACTTTGTGTACCCTCTCCTTTGTATTTGGGGAGGTATACAAAGCAAAATATCTTTTGCCCCTACAAAAACTGTGAAAGTGTATACTACCACAGCAGCTGTGACCTCACATTCCCACACCAAGACCACAGAGAAAAGCACTTGCTGTGCAGTTGACCTAATATTCAAAATTTTACCAACACTGAGGTTTATCTGACATTTCCTTCTTACAAGGGTATTTGAGCAGATGAACATCTCCAGCAGTGCTAAACCCCGGTATTGCAGACAGTAGAATTTTACAGATGCCGCCCCCCTTGCCCCCCAACATATATTTGCATATATATATATATATATATATATAACTTTTCCCTTCTATAAGCTTCTGCTTCTGATTTCTCATTGTTTTTTTCTGTAGTGGAGACTGGAGACTTAATGTAAAGTCACTGCATGAGAGAGCAGCAGTTTTTCTGTTTAGAAAGTCTCTTAGAAAGCAAGTTGTTCTTAAAGCATTTAATTCAAAAGAACATTGTGACTTTAGTCACGAGTTATTATTTCTGCTTTTAGAATTCTGTTCTCTAAAGTTTTCAACTGACCAATGTATGTATGTAGTAATCATATACAAGTTTATATACATGGTTCTTAGCATTGGGTTTACACTCACACATTTATTTAGTTTGCAGATTTCAAGAAAGTAAACCTCTTATTATTGTTGCCTACAGATCTAAGGTCTTCAGGATTGACTTCAGTGCTTTACAGGTAGGCACAGTCTGTCTACTTAATTATATATATTGGATTTGTTTCTTTAAGTGGGGGAGGCAAGAAAACCATCCCTGTCTCAGTGCCTTGTGGTTCTTCTCTATCACTAACCTGTCAGAGTGTGTAATGACTTCGTAGGTGGCTTAATGCATCAGTTCTTCAAGTGGAGAGAGGGGCTGCATGCCGAGGAGTTAAGGAGTGGCGGGATAAAAAGATGGGTACTTTCATGCACAGGGAAAGGTTTGTAGACACAATAATAAGAACTCTGCCTGAGAATAATGTCAGAAAGAAAATGTCAGATTTCTAGCTTGAGTCTTCTAAGATCCAGCTATTGAGAGGGAAATATAAATACTCAGTGTTGATTATTTTGACATTATCTTAAGCAGGCATTTTCTTTTATTTATAACCTGGAATCTTCACCTTATATTCTGACCCTTCCAAGTTTTCCATATGAAAGTATAAGCTTTGTTCATACTGTTCAGACAGAAGTTTGTGTTGCTAGAAATTGTAAATATAATTTTATTCTTAATGAAAACCTAGGATCTTTTAGGTAATGCAGTAGAACTTTTGGTTAAAGAAGGTCTGAATTTACTCAACTATAACCCGGCATAATAGAGTGAGTTCAGGATTTCTAGAAGTATTTAAGCATTATTTGCTGTATCTAGATTGAGGACCAACTGAGTTCCCAGTTGTCTAGTCTGCTGTCCAAACTGGGGACCTGGAAAGATTGCCATGCTGCAACTCACTTGCGGTCCTACACTCAGATCTCCTGCCTGTGCCATTCCAAATGCACAGTAGCTGCCATCCTGCTCTGGCCAGCAAGCATACCCACAGCTAGGATTTGAAAAGTGCTACGGAATTTACAGGTGTAGCAGGAAGTCCGGATTATATTGAATATCAAGAGCATGCATACCCCTAAATAACTAATACCTTCTACCCAACAGATTTATTTTTTTTTAATTAACATGTTAGTGGTTAAGTGGGAAAATTCCTTTTATTTAACACTTTAATAAGTAGTATTCAATCAATGCCTGGAATAAGCAGCAGTGAGGTGTTTTCTAAAAAAAATCTGCTGAAATAGAAAAGCAATGAGGATTCTCAAGCCAACCTGGCGATGCATGTTGATGTTTTGTTTCTAACTATCCAATGAGATTGCTCAGATTAACAGGTCACTCAGACTTTTCCAGGCTCTCTTCGTACTGGTGGGACAGGCAAATGCACCAGATAGGCTTTTTAAGTAACTGCACAGATAGTCTGGACAGTTTTACTATATATGACTTGCCAGCTCAAGCAGAGAGACTGACAGTGTGGAAACAGCTTGTCAGAGCTCAGGTCATGGTTAAAAACTGCTAATGTTAATGCTGACAGCCTGTAAAGTCTCTGCTATCTATGATACCTTTAGTCAAGTTATAAAACACTCTGGAGGACTATGTCTATTTCCTTCTTGTTCAGTATTTTATCCATTGCTGTCATTACTGAAAATATTTAACTGGTTTTGTGAATATCCCTTTCTTTAATCTGTGTGATTCAAGCTGAAGCCTGTGAGTGGTACCCAGCGTTGCAGCATCCTGCACCTTTGTAAAGAGGAAGATGTGCGTGCAGATAGCCGAGAATGGCTGTTGCCCTATAGGGATCCCGCTCCATGATGCTCCCTGGGCTGCATAAGAATGCTCTCGAATTCAGCTGCGATTTGCTACAAATGAGGTCATGGAGAGGGGCAGGCAGGTGATGAGCTCAGTGAACGCTAGGAAATAAGCATTGTTTCTCCAATTCTGATGAGAAATCACGAAACAGCAAGAGCTGTATTGTCTTCCTGCTGAGTTTCTTTTCACACAACGTCCACAGAAGGCAGTTGTACTCAGAGACCTGGGTACTGAGGGCAAATCTGTTATATAGGGTAGTCCTTCCTTGCTGTGAGACATGCTTTATATCCTGCATAAAGTCCAGCACTCTGTCTGTGAAATAAAACTTCCTAAACTCAACTGTCTTGTTATCCTTTTAATCTGGGATCAAGCCTTTGCTTTCTCTGTGTACTTATCTAATATATTCTATTATCCCTAAGCAGTCCCTTGCCACTAGAGGACTGATATGGCCACTCCGGCCATACGTCAGATCTAAAAGCTGTATATTAGGAAAAGCTGTCACACATAAGAACAGTGGAAAATATGCAGCCTGGTGATATGCTCGGCCCAGGTTTAACCAAGTAATTAAGGGAGGCTGGAAACCTTTTCTTCCATTTGTTCTACCAGAATTTGAGAAGTTGTTCATTGAATGTACTCTCGGTCAAGGAGAAGAAAACACAATACAGGAGTAGTGTTGTTTAGAAGTCACACAGAATTAAAAATGGCAGAATACAAGTAAGAATACAGATAGAAATAGAATACAATAGAAATACAATGGATAACAACAGAAATAAAAGAATCAGGGCAAGTTCAAGAATTCCACCCCCCCCCACCCGCCCAGTTATTCTGGGGTTTTCCCCTGCCAAGCAGAATACAGTAGCGCAAGTACTACAGAAATAAAAAGCTCACAAGGTAACTCCATGCTGCCAAGGATGTCTCACTATTAAAAAACCAGTGTGTATATGAGCAAAGGTGGAGTTTAGACCATTTAGCTGAACCTTTTCCTGAAGCAAAGCATACTAAAAAGAACAGGGCTATTCCTTTGAAAAGATCACAGAATTAGAGAATAGTTGAGGTTGGAAGAGACTTCTACAGATCATTTAGTCTAGCCTCTCCTGCTCAAAGCAGTAAAAATTATCTGTTAAAAGCTGTGAAAAGAACTATATCATAAATATTGTGTGAGTAGTGTTTAGAGAGAAGATCTAAAATATAATCAGTTGGTATATCTACTTTAAAAAGCTCTTTGAAAACATGTTTCCTGGTCAGCTGGTTCATTGAGGTGCATAAATTTCAGGACAAAGGAACTCATTCCCTGAAAAAACTGTCCCAAATTAGAATATTTGATCAGTAGTAGCCATCAATGAAAACAAATTAGAACCTACCTCACTGTGGTTCTTGAAGACTTACACCAATATCTTCTGCAGTAGGCAGCTTCAATTTGGTCTTGGAATAATTAAACAGGCTCTTGTTTTCATTGTGTTTGTTTAAAAACCAGTCAGTTGGGTAGGAATTCTCCATTCTAGAAAATGTCTGTATTTCATGAACTTTTCTTTAGCCCTTTGTCCTTGTTTTCTATTATAGGCAAGCATAAGACTACATTTGTTAAATAGAAAAAGGTGATACTGAAGTAATTGCTTGCACATGACAAGTTAAATGTTAATTATTAGAGCATTGTCCCATGTTGAATTTCTCATCTAAGCAAATGGCATATAAATTACTGAAGCTTGACAAGTAGCTTCCTATTTTTGCTTTTTTTAAAAACTGTTTTAGTTTCAGAATACTTGGTAGCACATAGATGTTTGAATTAGAAAAATCTTTTTTTTTCCTTTTTGATTTTGTCGGTTTGCCTTGCTTCTTTTCTTTACCAGTCTGATATACTCTCTATTATTCTAGATAGTGCTGATTTTTTCACATTGAATTCTAGTGCCTTTCTTTCTAATCCTTTTCCTGAAAAGTTTGTAGTCCTCCTCTTCCCAAGTCTGAAACTTAAATAGATTTCATAAGATGCAACACAGCTCTTAGTGCGTTAACAGCAAAAGAAATTGCTAGGAATCTGACATGTAATGTAAACAGGAATGAATCTTGTATGAGCCTTGCAAAGTTTGCTCTTTGATGAAGTATGGTTTGTTATATGTTCTCTCATCATAACTAGATGCAACATTTGGACCGAAGGAGTCCAGACATTGTGGAGTATGTTTTTTGTTTGAGTATCTTCTTCTTCTTTTTTTTTTTTTTCTAATTGGCAAGGCCGCTGTAGCTTCAACCCTATTTCCTGATGTCACAAATATCTCCTTTATAGCATGAAAATGCAGCACATGTAGCACCACTTCCTTGGCTGAAGCAAACTAATTCTGTTCTGTTGTAGTGCAGCTACACTGATTTATACCGGCTGAAAAATTGGCCCACCTTGTATATCATTTCTTTGCATAACCAGACAAGGGGCTTTTAGCCTTATGTGAGTAACACTCTTATTCATTTCAATGTGAGCTTTGTCTGAGTAATCCTGACTGCAGGATTTTGCCCTCGGGCAGCAAAACCGGTGGGATGCATGTAGCTGAGACAGTTAGGGAGAAAAGTAATGTATCGCCTATGAGGTGAAATACTCTGGCACTAGGAGAAAAGAATAGAAGGAAAATTTCCCACAATCTTTTCCTTGGGTAGCCATGAAGAAGCTTTACATGAAAACAGAGGCATGTGTGGTATAAGATAACATTCTCTATTGGGGCAAATACGTACATTTATGTGCACTCCTAGAGAATTTATCAGAATGAGCACAAATAAACTTGTCAAAGTTTGTGGTATCTGACAAGATAAAAGAAACAGTCAAAGTAACAATATGTGTAGGGCCAAATGTTCGTGCAATTTATGGTTCTAATTTGATTCTATAAGACAGAATCTGGCACTGCAAGGAAGTTACTTGCTAAAGAGAAATGACACACTTTCTACGGGAGGTCTGCATGATATCCTTACTATTTTACTCAATGCTTACTAGAAGGGATTTTTTGAAAAAATGTTTCAGTAAATTCCATATAGTAAAGTCTGTTGCTCTGTATTTAGATCACATTTGGATTGTGGTTATGTTTTTTCTTTTTCGTCTCTTTTTTTTTCCCTTTCTTCTCATCATGCCCCCCCCTTCTTTTCTTTCTTTTTGTTTTTCCTTCTTTCATTCTCTTCTTCTGTGGATTCTCAGCTGTAGGTGACATTATTGTGATGGCTGCATTTCAAAGACCTCACCTGCTCTGTCATCTCTGAATTTATGTTACACTTCATGGTATCAGCTCTAACGATCTTATTCTCTCGCTCTCTCTTTCCTTTGCACCTCTACTCACTTCCTGACACTTGACACAATAAAACACTTTTTCATTTAGAAACTGTATTTAACCCCTTTTCACCAACAGCCTATTACTCAAAAAAGAAAGAAAAGTAAATCAGTGGGACACTACAACTTTGAGGATTCAAATTTTTGTTTATTGCAAGTAAAAAGGTTTACACAGTTTCTGTAAAGACTGGCTAGGTATAAACAAGAGAGTTACCTGTGCATATCTCTATTTAAAAATTCATAAATGAAATGTGGGCTCCTTTAACTTATTTTTTCCATCAGTCTTTTATAATCAGGCTTCATTTCCTGGCAGTTCAGACAATAAAAGAAAACAGCCACAGTGCTGAAGACAAACTTAACTCTTTCATGCAGATTTTTCAATCAATAAAAAACTTTAATGTTTATGACTTGACATATTTTCTTAAATATTATGGCTTTATTTGCATATACACTAAATGGTATTGTTGGTAAAAAACTAAATTAAAGAGTCCCTGTCTTTATCTACATCTTGTAAACAGAGAAACAGTGTATTAAAAAATATGATTATTGTTCCAACATGTAAGCAGTATCTGTAAGAAAAATATCTATTAAAAAGCTTGGTAATAACCATCCACAGAAGTTGCATAAAATAAACTCCTTACTTATTAATTTCATTTCCTTTTTGTTTAAGACATCATTAGCAGACAAAGTTGTCGTTCTTTTAAAGTAGTTAAAAATTCTAAGTACTTAGTGAATATTTTGAATGATTAATATTTAGCCTATTCGTTATTCATGTGCTGTTCACTTTAGCTATTTGTGGTGCGTTATTGGCGTAGAGCAAGAACTCTGAAGTGAATTCACATAAATATGTATTTTTGAATAGCACAAGATTATTCAGTAAAGATTCAAGCATGTTAGTTTTGGTTTTTTGTTGGAAGTTGGGTTTTTTTTGGGGGGGGTCGTTGAGAGAGGAGTTTATGTTGTCATTGTACCCAATCTATATTATTTTCAATTTCTTGAATCCACTCCTTTCTGTATTTCTGACTGAGAAAGGACCATAAATACGGTGGAGAAAGTTAAATACAGACTTTACAAATATGGGTACAAAGAGATATGTAAAATGCTGTGTCTTCAGTGAACAGATGGACCAAGAAGTTGTTGTGAATCTGGCTAGGAACTATGGTGAATGATATTTCATTAGCCCATATCAGTTACAGATCTGTTGAACAAAATAAGACTCCAGACATTTTCTGAATTACTCTCTTATATAGGTCAAATCACAGTTGTAAGAGCAAATGTTCACAAACAGCCACTGACCTGGGTGCCCCAGATTTTAAATGCCCAGTTGGAAACATTTTGGGTTTGGTGGACTTGCAGAATATTTTTTTTTTCTGAGACCCAAACCCAAGGTTGTCTCAACATTGAGCTTCAGAATACAAAACATCAGGTAGGAACAGACAGTTTTTAAGAGTCATGTTTCTCCATGACATGTTACATGGACATTATGTCCGTATTATGGACAGTATGTCCGCAGGAAAGGTGATTCTTACTGTACCAGAGGAAGACTCAGGAGATGGGGCCATAAGCGATTGCTTTGCCACAGACCTCTCTGCAACCTGAGATAGTTGACTTAACATGCCTTTGGCACCATTCCTCACCCATACAATAATAACAGCTAGCTCTGCAGTGTGCAAAATAAGTGTGGCAGTCCTTCACATCAGTCAATCCCATTTTGAGGAAAAAAACCAGTCAGATACAAGAACTATGCATATCTATAATCTAGGGCAATATGGCCTGAATCTTGAGTGCTACTGTGATACAAGTAATTAACATTTTCTTCCTGGAATGAAGGCTGTCAACACATTTTTTAATAGATTCCATGAATTAAGTCATGGTTTCAAACAATTTGGTCTGAAGTTGTGCATTAAAACTGTGGTGAGCCATTAAAAAGATGACTTACCAACTGTCAAAAGCAAAATAAGAATTAAGAAGGTGAAGAGAGAGAGTGCTGTGTGACAGCCACCATAGATTTTCCAGACTGAATGCTCAGATGTCTCTTTACACGTGGGTCTCCTGGAAATCTTCAGTGCAGGTACAGAAGTCACACCTGCGTCTGTACCAAGGCACCCTAATTTCCCTGTCAGGCTTTTCTTACCACCTATGTAAAAGATTATAGCAAAGGATTCAGCCTGATGTTAGTGCTAATTGCAATTTTGCTGTACTCATTGCAAATAACAGTATTGAAATGGTATGTTTTTGAAAAACTTAATGCATTAAATTTATAGTCTTTTGGTGATCAAAAGTCTTTGGTGTTAACTTCCTCTTAGGTAAACAATTAAACTCCACTTTCAACTGTAATCTGAAATGTATCACCTTCTAATTTTTTCGTAGAATTAACTCCCACTGCCTGTTCGGTGATTCATAAACATCGCTGTGTGAAGCTGTCAGACTGCAGGTAAGGGAGGGTAAGGGAAGGGAATGTACTGTCCCTCACTTAGAACAAGGGAATTTATCACTGCTCCTTTGTGGAGCTTGGTACAGCCTCCTGTGAGTGCTACGGTAGCTCCAGCAAGCAAGCAGACATTCTCTTGTGTCAAAATCAATAATGCCTCATATGGGTGTTAGCAGTGCCTGTAAAGGAGGAGATGTACTCAGCTATAACTATTAAATGCTACTGAAGGAAACCCTCACTTTTCAAAGGTACAGGAAATCAGTCTTTTGAAGTGATCGTTTCCTTTAACTCTTTTGGTGACTCCTGTTCATCTTTGCCCCCTACTCTGTTGATAAGTAAGTGACAGAGCACCACAGTAGCCTTTTAACATGAGGTATGAAAAGCTGAAAGTAATTCAAAAGGCTATTCTTTTGCTGCAGTAAATAGCCCGTCTGAATCAGATACAAGCTTCTGATGTAACGCTGTTTGTCTTCAAGTACCTTCAACAGAGCAAATCTGCTTTTGTTTTGACATTTTGCTGTCAAATTTCCCGAATGCATAATTACAGATATATTATAGAAATACGAGCACTACAGTCAGGTCTGCTTCCCAGTCATAGATAGATAATTCCATGAATAACAAATCCATTATCACCCTTGCTACTGACAGCAACAATAACAAAATCATTGTATCAACAAAGGAAACAAACGATGCTAACACATACAAAGGGAATGTTGTATTGACCCAGTATACAGGTAGCCATATAGATGAATATACTCTTCTACATACACTACTTTTTATTTTCTAGTTTTTGGAGTGAAACAGGGAATTACTGTTTCACAAAGATGAAAGCCACAGACCTTCCTACTTGTTTTTACGAAAAATCTATGTGTTATTTTCTCAATGGAAACAAAACAGATTAATTAAGTCCTGGTTTGCAAGGTCCACTATGCACTTCATATTTGTGACAAGTTAGCTTGAGTCCTCTAATGTTAAAGACCTTTCTCCTCACACTGAGTGCATATTTGTTGCAAATCTTAGGGCATTTTAATGCTAAAACAAGTTTTCAAATAGATTTACTGAGATGTGGGCTAGACTGACCTGCTGTAAAGTACGAAGAGATATTACTCATCACAGAACAACTAATAGATGTCTAAGTCCTCCCAGGTTATTCCACATGGCTTTGTTGGGTACTGGGGTCAGCTCTTTGCTTACCTGAGTGCCCTGTACTGCTCTGAGCATGTTCTAACCCATCTAACTAGTCACCTTGCTTCAATGCTAGAGCTGAGCCAGGAGCTCCTTGTATGATTTCAGCACAGAGTGTTCACCCAGCCATTACTACCCTTATTTGTACAATAGTCATGCCTGAAATTGTATCATGGTGCCACACCTAAATCCTATACCAAGTCATTCTCCAAAAAGCAGAATAGTTTCAGCTAGACTATAATACGCCAAGTAAAAAGTCTACAGGAAATGCTTAGCAGATGCTTATTTATTGCTGAAATATATGCAAAACCTTTTCTCCTTTAGTCCTATCACAGTAATTAAAAGAAGAGTGAATTCATACAACAACAGAAAAATACTTCTTTTCCACTTCTAGCTTAAGTGTGTTCCTTCTATTCCTAAATATTTCAAATACACTATTTTTATTCCGCCGCCACTTGGGGTGTAAAGACCTTCTTTATTCCTATGCAGATAACAGATTGAAATCAAATCAAGAGGACATACTTTTTCACACGGTGTATATTTAAATTGTGAAACTCCTTGGCACAGAGCACTGTGGATGTTAAAATATTACATGAATTCAAAAGGCAACTGGACAAATGCATGAAATAAGACTCCATTGAAATTTTTCTAGCATGAAGGGATTCCTTAGCTGTGAGGGGAAGTAGTGCTGCAGTCTTGTCTTGTTCTTATACTCTTTCCAGAATATCTGCACCTGGACTTGTCAGAAACAGGGTGTTTGCCCTGATACAGATGTTCCTATGTCCTTACATGTGCAAGTGTCCAGCAAAGGCTTCATGAACCAAGGTTACAAAAATGATTTGGATCTTCAGGATGACTAGGGGAAAGAACGATGCTTTAGTGTTACTGCTGTCACAGCAGAAATTCCATTTCTCAAATGAAATAAAGTACTTTGACCTCACAGAGCTCATCTATCTAGAACCTTTCTAGAACCTCCACGTGAACAGTAACCTAATACTGATTAATCAGACCTTGAAGTATTGTGGACCTTTATGTATCTGTGAACTACAAGGGTTGGAAGTTAAAAAGTTTGTGTTGCATGAGTGGTTACAGCATTATTATATAATCCTAACTATACAAACACTTTCACAGCTACCTATGTGTGGACCTACATCTGTCTCTGGCTGTGTTTTATGATGTAGGAGGATAGTATCTTCTTCAGAACTGTGCTCATTGTCACTAAAAAAAAGTGATGATTTATCTGCCCGCACCAAACTAAGCACCAGACTAGCTACTGATAAGCAGCAAAATGTTTTTTGAGAGGTTTCCATGTGATTCTTCATTCTAAGGGGAACTCATATGCAGATTTCTGTTGCTACCACTCCAAGAGGAACTCAGCACAGTTCTAGGAAACCGGCTTTTGACATCCTGAAGATCTGAGGCTGATTACCTGCTGCACTAGTCAGATTTTGCCAGCTGAGTCTGAAAGTGATATACCAGGCAGTACATTTACTCGAAGAAAATATGTAGGAGGAGGAAAAATGTGTTTTCAGTGATCTTGTAAACCCTCAGTGCCCTGAGGTACAGGCCATCATTTGACTACAGATTTGCTGGTGGCAATTTATTTATTCTCGTTCAGGGAGCCTGTGACATTCACTGGTGTTCTCTCTATGCTACTTAGCAGCTCTTTGAAAATGGGGCTAAAACAGATGAAGTAAAAAAATCATGGAAATATCTGTCTTGATCCTAAGCTACACAATGACATTACCTTCTGAAAGGAATTCAGAGCACAGTACACAGAAACTCCCAGGGTCTATGGAGCAGCAGGGAGCATGACAGCAGAGCAGGCACCTTGGGGTGCCCAATTACAGTGCACAGGACCTATTAAAAAGTATTGCTGTGCTGTAGCCAAAATTATAAGCATTAAGATCGCTGTAAGTGCAACACTACAGCACTATGAACCTGCATAACCTACTGGGAGTGTCATGAGAAGATATGACCACTCTCAATTTTTTTATACCAATGCAGCAAATCCTGTTATGTATTATCTCCATATCATTTGGCATGCATTGCTCATGGAGAGGATCTCTTCTCACATGAGACATGAGGGAAGACTGACTCTGTTTGGTTGCTTGAAATAAAGATGTGAACTAGATCTGTGACCTACAGTAGTTAGAGTGCTTCTCAACAGCATACAAGCAGTCATCGCTGCAGCAAGGGTCCATTGTCTGTGCATCTTTTTCGGTAAAATAAGAGTTTTTTTCTTAAACCAGGGGAACTTCTACTGAAGAAATTATACTTTGGTGTAATTTAGTGAGATAGTATCACCTGTAGACTTAAGCATGTGTATATATACAGTCCATGACAGATGTGTGTGTACATATGTACTATATGTGTGTGCCAGTTGTAAACATCTGTCTAAATGAGTGTGTTGACAATGAATTACTCGGGTAGACTCGACTTTTTTTTAGTGTGAATTAACAGCTTCTTGACTTGTTACTAACATCAACTGCTAATTAGTTCCTGAGTGTAGTTCAAGGTGTTGGCATTCATTACAAAGCTTTCTGCGGTGGTTTGGATCTTTATCTGCCTCAAAGGCAGAATCTTCAGGCAAAAGATTTCTTCAGTTTATACAAAGCAGATGAGAGCAGGGAAAGGAAAGGTGGGCTGCAAGGTCAGGAATTGGGGTTAAAGACAGCTTATCATCTAGATTTGGCTCTAGTAATGCAAGGAGCTCTTAGATTTAAGTTAGGATACTTTAACTGTCAGGACTAAAGATTAATACTTAGAATAAAGATAGAGAAATCACAACTGCCAACGTCAGGAGATTACTGAACTCCAGTTGAGAAAAGCTTGTAATGTCTGTCCCTTGATTCTGAAAAAAACCCAAACATAAAACCCCCCCAATTGTAGATGTGATAACAAAGATCCTTAGTAAATACTACCAAGCTAGCTAGTTGAAAAGATGACAAATGCAATGCTTATACTCAGGAATGGTGAAAAAACTGATCCAGGGAAATAAATAAATCTGTAAGTTTTTCCTTAATATTTTTAGTGAATTCAGATTAGAATTTGAAGAAGATAAATACATGGAAACCAAAGGAAAACATGATATACAGCAGCATCTTTGGTGCTGGATAACAATATCTGTTTTTTATTGGATAAAGGATTTCTAACAAGAAGATGTAGCATAATATATATCTCCTGAAGTTTTCCAACTAATTCCACATATGAACACTTAAAGTAAATCAGTTTTGGAAAGTCTTTAACTCTTACCCCACAATGAGATTTTAAAGTCTTGTTTTTATTTAAATCAGCTAATAAAATAAAGTTTGTTTCAGAAACAGACGATGAAGCATACATTTTGGAAACAAAACTCGGCTTATTTTTCCTAACCTACTATTCAACTTACTACTGTCTTAAATATACCTAGACACAGACAAGAAGGCTCATACTATTCACACATAAAACACTGGGCTATGTTGTCTTTACCAAAAAAAAAAAAAAAAAAAAAAAAAAGGGGGGAAAAAAAAAATTGGTTCCCCAAAAAAACACTGGGCTATTTTTTTTTTACAAAAAAAAAAAAAAAAAAAGAAAAAAAGAGGTGGCAACAATAAATTGGTTACCTCACAGCAAAATGCTAGAAGAGGGAAATTATTTTATTCTAGAGCATCCAGCTGAGATAATCACTAGGTAGAGGGAAAAAAGTGTTGGGTTCATCTAGCTGTTTCAAGACATCAACAGCCTAATGTGTCCTGTGCTTTCAGAGCAAAAGAGTTATAAAAGCCTTGCCTGAACTGGCTATAGTTTGTCTCCATCTTTTTTCTTCATCTTGACTTTCAGGAAAGAAAACATTTCTTTAAATATCCTGATCATAAACCAGGAGAAACCAACTCTTCTGCTCATTTCCTATCTATCTTTTTCCTTCTTTAGGCTTGATCTGCCTACTGCTAGAAAAGCGTTCCTTTTTGGGGTTTTATTAGCAATTGCAATTTCTTTGATTTGCAGAAAAGCTATACTACATTCTATTTAGTATGCTACCAGATTTCTTTGTTTGGCAGGTTTTATTTTTCATGAATTGCTTGTTTGCAAGAGTTCCACCGGTACAGAAGAATTCATGGCTACTGTATCCAAGTTAATATGCTACACTACAGAAAACTTTCTCTACAGAAGGTATGAAAAAACAAGTGGCTTGGTGTCACATCTGAAATGGTTGACAGTGTAAGAACTTTTGCATGCAGCAGTGTGGAGTTGTCCATGTACCACACTTTCCTTACCGTAGGAATACATAGATGATGGGTGCTTCCTTTCACTTACAGTGGTTGACATCTATTTTCGAGCCTGGCATGACTTTTCGTAGGAGTGTTTCATGGAACTACCAGTAGAAAGCTGTTCTTTTCTGCTCGTCAGCATCTTTTTCTCTTCTGCTTCCACTTTTATACTTCATAAAAGAGGTATGACAATAGAAAGTCCCAGGTCTGAATTTTGTTGGTGGTGCTAGGTGATCTGCAGATGACTGCAGGATATTAATCAAAAGCAGTAAAGGACAAATGAGACTGGATAAAGGGGATTTGTATCCCTTCTTTTGAGGTAGTGAGAATTAGCCACAAAGTATTAAGATTTTAATCTATGTGTGAAACTAAGAGATTAAAGTTAATCCCAGATATAATGTCTGACCTATGCATTTCCCTTTAAACAGAAAACACAAACAGGACTCCTTCATCTTGAAATCAGAAATATTCTGATTTTAATTAATTCATTATTCTGTGAATGACTAATGATGTAAATACATGTTTTGCAAGTATATATACCATACTGTGTTAAATATGTAAAATTTTCAGTGGGTAAAGGAATAAGGAAACTTTGTATACTGTTCTATATACCTGCTACTTTGCTTTTTACACAGTACGGAAAGAGAAGTGTGGTGGGTTGACCCTGGCTGAAGTTCAGGTGCCCACCAAAGCCACTCTATCACTCCCCTCCTTAACCGGACAGGGGAGAGAAGGTGTAACGAACAGCTCACGGGCTGAGATAAGGACAGGGAAAGGCTGTTCACCAATTACCATCCCAGGCAAAACAGACCAAACATAGAGAGGAATTCCTCTGATTTATTACCAAGCAGAACACAGAGAAATAAAACAAAATCTTCAACCACCTCCCCCTACCCCTCCCTTCTTCCCAGGCTTAACTTCACTCCCAATCTCTCCCTGCTCCCCCCTCAGCAGCACAGGGGGATGGGGGTTACAGTCAGTTGATCACATGATGTTTTGGCTGTTTCTTCTTCCTCAGGATGAGATCTCTTCCACTGCTCCAACATGGAGTCCCTCTCACAGCACAATCTTCTCCAGTGTGAGTTCTTCCCACAGGCTGCAGTCCTTCATGAACCTCGTAGGTCTCTCCATGAGGTGCAGACCTTCAAGAGCAGACTGCTCCAGCTTGGGTCCCCCATGGGGTCACAAGTCCTGCCAGCAAACCTGCTCTGGCGTGGGCTCCTCTCTCCATGGGGCCACAGGCCTGGTCAGGAACCTGCTCCAGCATGAGCTTTCCATGGGGTCACAGCCTCCTTCAGATGTTTCCACCTGCTCCGGTGTTGGGTCCGTCATGGGCTGCAGGTGGAATCTCTGCACCCCATCATCCCTCCTCGATGGGCTGCAGGGGGACAGCCTGCCTCACCATGGTCTTCACCACAGGCTGCAGGGGTATCTCTGCTCTGGTGCCTGGAGCATCTCCTCCTCCTCCTTCTTCACTGACCTGGGTGTCTGTGGAGTTTCTTATATCTTCCCACTCCTCTCTCTGGCTGCAAAAGCTCCTGCGCTTGGTTTTTTTCCCCGTTCTTAACTCTGTTATCCCAGAGGTGCTACCAGTGTCACTGATGGGCTCGGCCTTGACCAGCGGCAGGTCCATCTTGGAGCCGGCTGGCATTGGCTCTGTCAGACACACAGGGGAAGCTTCTGGCAGCTTTTTGGGGAAGCCACCACCTCTGTGGCCCCCCCACTACCAAAATCTTGCCATGCAAACCCACAACAAGAAGAAATTTTCTCCTTACGTATGCACACCATTTGTGCACTCTCACAGAAAATGAACACCTTCAGATTTCTCGTCTTAATATCTATTTCTGTGGTTGCCTCTGTATTGCCTTGTAAGCGCACCCCATGGCCAGTTTGTCAATGCCAAGCTGCCTGGCCACCCACCTTTCCCCAGTCTTGGGTGTCTTTCCCCTCAGTCTCAGGTGGTCCTGAGGGACCATTTCAGAGCCACATGGCTGGGGTGCTGTGGGGAAGCACCATCCTTGCCCTTTCTCTGGACAGACCCCTGCCTGAGGCTGCTGTCACCTGCCCCACAGAGCGATGTGGGTTACTTCATGGACCAGTACCCCTGAAAACGTACAGCGCCACATAAAAATGCCTACACTGGAAATTTATTCAGCAGTCAGTATTACTACCGTCTGTGCTGAGCAGGATGGCCTCCACTCACGCTGCTGGGATACTCTTCTAGGAGTCTGTGAGGATAGTCTGTGAGTGTGACCGACCACAGCCAGAGCCAGGAGGGGATGTCTGTGCTGACAGACCTGCATAGTTGTGGTGGCTTCACTCCTCTTTCCTTCGGCCTTGAGGGGTGGCGGCCTCTCCTCACCCTCGTCCTCCCCTGCCCCACGTCGACAGGCGACCCTGTTCTGCCTGGCAACACCTTCCCTGGCGCGTGCCCTGCCACCAGCCAGAGACAGACCTCCGCTCTGCAGCGGCATGCCCGTCCCCAGGCCGGTGGCCATTTTGTCTCTTGATGGTGGCTGAGCTCAGGCCTGTGGTGTGCGGGGTCTGTCAGGGTCTGGCACACAGCCTTTCCCAACACCCAACAGAGGTGTGCTCAGGTGCATCACTTCTGAACTGGTAAGAGGCCTGCCTGCCATCTGCATCCAAAACCAGGGATGTGTTGAGAAAGAAGAACAATTACTTACAGTTGGGACACAGTGCTACACAGTCCCTGCTCCTCACCTTGTCCTCTATCATCCAAACCACTTCCTTGTTCCTCCTTGTACAGCTCTGCGTTGCCATGTTGGCACAATTTCCCACAACTCACAGCTGTCTCCTGACTTGGTGCTCTTGCAGGTACCTTGCCTCCAAATTCGCACCTTTTCCCTCCACAGAAACCTTGAGGGTTTTCCATATCTCCTAGCCCTGCTGAGGACTCTTGTGGGCTCTGGTATTCTAAGGCCAAGCTGCAAAACTTTCCTCAAGAGGATGTTTGGGTAGGGAGTGATGGAGGGTGACTGTGGGATGTGTTGGTTGTCCCATCTCCAGTGGGAAATGCCATCGTGTTCCATCAAGGATTCAGGCAGGCTTAGCCTGTGAGGCAGGTAGTTGTTACGTTCTTTTATTGTATGCTGCCAGATACAGGTATAGACAGCTCTTTGGAAACTGGAGAAGATGAATAGCCTAGGGGTCTGGATTCATGTTCTCTCCCTCCTTCCCACATTTTCCTGATAATCAGAAAGGCAGGTAGATAATGGTGAGAGGCAGACAGAATTCCTTATGGCAAACAGCCTGGGGGATCACAAGTGGGGCACAACTCAAGGGCTACCTGAGATTTCTCAGGGGTGCTAGAAAGGCTTGTGGAATAATCAGCATGTCTGAAGCAACTCGTGCCTAGGTCAAGAGGCATGGATACAGACAGGGTCCCCTGGGGCACTTTCACTTTGCTAATGTCTAAGGATGATCATGGCTCTCAAGGGAAAGCTGACACAAGAATGTAGACAGGTCTCATAAATACGCTCAGCGGATGTCTTACACTTATGCTTTGTGCAGCTGTTACTGAGCGTATTTGGTTCATCCTTACAGATTTACTTTCTCATTTCTTCATTGATCAGGTCAAAACTTACTAATGTGGGTATGTGTAAGGAGCATCCAAACAGACAGAAGAAAGTCTTTTAGAAGGTACATATGGTAATTTCTAGGTGTTGTCAAATTTGTAGTTTTTCACCAAGTCACAGTACTACTAAACCAGTATCAATGCCCCTTCCTCCCATCTCATTGCTATCAAGGCATGTCATGAGAATACACTTAAAGATTACCAGGAGGTTGGAGTATCCTTTTCTAGTTCTATAGCCATTTGATATTTTTAATTTAATTCACTGCAAATCATAATCAGTCACAGAATATTTATGCAGCAATGAATAAAAAGGTATGTTCAGTAGTTCATACTGATTCATGCATGATAGGATCCATTTGTTTCATGCTCTAAAAATTCCATATTAATAACTAAAAACTGTTTCCATTTTTAGATTTTTTAGTTACATAACAGACATTTTCTCTCTTTAAATATTGTTTGAAATCTACCTTCCTTTACAAATGCCAATCGAAACTCTTTTCTTTAAAGAAGCAAAACAACTGCAGCTGTAAAATTGTTTCATCAAAAGTAATTAAGGTAGCATGTTGAGGTACAGGCAGAAAACTCAAAATGTGAAACTGAAGGGGTAGCAATATGAGTAAAATACAGCCATCCACCATTCTGTTCAATTTATAGTAACTTTTCAAAAGGCAAGGTTAACTTTAATTCAGTATAGATAATGAATTTTCAGTGCTCAGTAAACCTAGAACAATTTGGAGTTTTCTGAGCTTGAATAAGAATAGGAAAGTTGGAGCAACTCAAAGTAAATAGTAAATTTTTTTTCAAAGATTGGGCTTCTGGGAAGATCCTGCCTTCATTTAGACTGCAAATAAAAGGCAAAAATCTATTAGTGTGGAGGTAAACAATGAATAATAAGGACAATCAGGATAAAAAAAAATAGATTTCTAAAAGAATTCAGATTAACTTTACTACATGGTCCCATTTTATGCAAATGATGTATCCCTCTACTGTATTTTATCCCCACTGGAAGGAAACAAAACCCAGGCAATTTCTGCTAAACTATCCCATTTTGCCAAACACAAGTGTTCAAAATCACAAATCAGGCTTTTAAATAATGAGATGAGCTAAAAAATGGCGTGATTTTTAAAAGCAATACTTGTGTTTGTGTATAAGTATGCATGTGTATTCTTTTAGACTAACCTTCTAGTATTTGAGATTTTATCATTCCCAAATTCTCTTTTTTCTTTTCTTTTCATTTTTTATTTTATTTTATTTTTCTTCACAAAATAAGAGGGCTAAATATTGTAAAACTTACAATAAAATTACAAATATTGGCAATGTCATGTCTCCCCTGGGCCCCAGTTAATAAAATGCAAACTAGCAATAACATAAAATAAACTCCCAGGACAACAGCAAACCTTGTTTTTCTGCTGTATTACCACATGGGGTAAATAGTGGGTGGCCATGTAGGAGGGTGCACAGTAGAGTACAAAATAAACACAAACTCATTTCGTTTGAGGAAAAAAAAGCCCTAAACTGATCTATATTTAGTGAGCCTTGAACAATGAGTATGGCCTAAGGACTAGAGCAGCACTGGTGATAACTCTTGCCTACTGCAAAACATCTTGCAGGGCAAATGGAAGACTAGTCTCAGAGTCTTATTTATTTATTGTCTATCACCAAAGGCAAGCAACTGTTAAAGGAGCTTATGGTAGTTCCATCAAAGGCGGGCAGGGTGAATCTGATCAAGGTTTTTCCCTCTCCAAATCAAAGGATTAATGGGTATGTTTTTTTTCTGGACATTCAAGTTGGTCCCTAGCTACCCATGAGAGACACTGAAAAATCTGTGATCTCTAGTTAAAATCAATGGTAAACTTGTAGTCGTAAGCATGACAGTATAAGCAAATTACTATTTTAGCCAAGAAGTCATCTAAAAACTTATGTAAAAGTCGATTCCCTTTGCCATCAAAATTGCATGGTTTTGCTGCAGTAGATTCAGAAAAGCCAAATCCGAGCAGTTTTTGGTCATTGCAGAGGTTTCTTTAGTTTTCTAAGCCTGTATTGTCTTGTGCAGAATGAATTTACTGCTCAGCACAGGCACATGAAAGGAAATCAGTCATTGCTGCTGCCTGTAGCCACACGTTTGGATATGCTGTAGTGCTTTATAGCATGATAGAAAATATCACAGAACTTTAAAAGAAATGGTTACACCTGATTAAATTATTTAAAATCTCTAGAGTTACATCTCTTTTTATGGCATTAAATTGACTTACCTGTTAACTTAGGGAGTGTTCAAAATCCTACTAAAATTTTATTGTACTTAAGCTATAGAGTCATCTAGAATGGCACAGTGAATTATGAAGCAGCATGGAGACATACTATTTCTCATTAAAAAGCCTTTACCACAATTAGATGGATCTCAGAAGCATTCTTTCTATCTGTATTGCTGTTCAAATGCCATTTTTACTAGTCAAATGTTTTGAGAATTGATTTTAATTTCCATTACGTTTTTCTGTCATTTTTTCTGGGCTAAGGGACTACTGAGAGGAGAGGAGAAGCAGACAGCAATAAGAGAAGACTTATCTTGGCATGAAAAGCTACTGAGTTCTCCAGAAATAACCTTTGTTATTTCCACTGTCCAGACTCCAGTTTTAAAGGGGAAAGAGGGTCTTCTTCCTTTTCCTCAGAAATTGAACGGGAGAACTTAGTCCCCTTTGGTGATGTTGTGGCTTGCTGAAAAAGCTTAAAGAAAGCAGAAATGGTCCTTTGAAAATATCCTACAGAGATTTTTTCTGGGCAGGAATGTACTTGAAATTAACAGGTTATATACTTGGTATACATTAACAGGTCATATGCTTTTCATTAAGATTTTGTGAAAAGACTTGTATTCTCTCAAAAAATTTTGAAAACTTGAATATTTATGAAAAAATGAAAGTGTATTTTCTGTGTAGTCTTACTCACCATTTTTATGGTGGCTACGTATATTTCCTCAAGCTTTTCAGGTAATTATTCTACCCAGAAAAGAATTCGATACAATTCACACAGAGGAAGTCTGTTATTTATTTATTTACTTGTTAGTGCATTTGGTTTTTAGTCTGGTCCCACAGATTTGAATTCTTCTTGCACGAGGCAGTCAAGATTCACCTTGGTCACATGGTCTAGAGTCTCAACAACAAAGCCAGAATTCTTAGGTATTTCCCACAATCCATCCTCAGGTCCAGGGTAAAATCCACAAATCAGCTTTTAATATTGCCCAAAATAGAGGAGATACGTGTATAAAATAGTTAATTTCAGATGTAAGGACATGGATGTCTTTTTTTAAGTTACTTATTTTTCAGCATTAGTCATGGATCCTTGCTGATTTGCACATATATAGACAAACATCTACACTCTGAAGTAGGCAGATGTAAAGATCTGATTTGCATGCATATATCATATATTTGCAAGAATGTATGAGGCATTCATGTCTAAAATAGAAAATTTGGCTCAAGGTATTTTTCCAGTCTGAGAAAAAATATTTATTTATTTTCTTTATTTATTTCTCATGTAATTAATATAGAATCTTACAATGACTTTTGACTTAGCTGTCAATGATTTAGCTTAGGAAGTATTGGTTAGAAGAGATCAGTTAAGAAAGATACTTTACTCCCAAATTGTCCCTTGAAGGTAGTAAAATCCTTGGGTGGCCAACTGCGGGTGAATATCAGTACTTTTTCAGCCTGCATTGGGATAGACTTTTCTCTGTGTGAAAGATCAAACATGCCCAGCTAAGCCTAAAGGGAAGAGAAGTAATCATAATGGAAGCAAAAAGTTAAGTGGCAAAGAATGGTGGAGGCATTGTTAAATAATATCTGAGGTGTGGAGCAGAAGGCTGCTAACATTCAGATCTAGGGGACTTTTAAGCAATATAGGTGTGCTGATAAACCTTTCATTTTTATGAAACATTTACTCGAAAAATGTTTATAAACACATAAAATAATAAACCCATGGCATTTAAGAAATAAATATTTATTAGGACCATTTAGTAGAGAGAATGTCTACGTATTTTGGAAATAAGCTGGTTTAGTTGGTGAATGTACAGAGATATTAGGGAAGAAAAAAGACTGCCTGATGACATGGTCCCTAACAGCAGCTCGAAATAATTTGTAAAGTTAGTTTACCTGATTTTGTTGTTGTTGCTGTTAAACTGTAAGTTTGTTTTAAGACATTTTCCTCTGAAATTATTGAAGTACATCTTTGACCTTTGGTCGAAAGGAAGAGATTTTGGTTTTGTAGTTGCAGGTGTCTGATGATGTTCTCTTTGTCTTTAATGAATTCAGTTGTGGTTGAAAAGCTGGCTTTATTGACAGGCGCATTGTTTCACTTTAGATTTGGATTTCTTAGTGTTTTCTTTCCAAGCATACAGTAACTTAATTTGTACAAAATATAAATAGTAAAACCAGTTGCACAAATTCAAAAACATGTATTTGCCATCTATTATTAGTATGTTTCCTTTCTGTTAGCACAGGAAATCTCACACAAACAAGTGCACTGATAACTGTGATAAACAAGTTGGTGTAGTGCTTATTTTTCTACTACTTGCAATCTTGAGGACTGTAAAACATATCTCTATTAAAATGAAAAAAAAAAGAGAAGAAATAAAAGTAGAAATGGCATGTTTAACTTAAATGACAACAACAAAAAAAGTGCACTGCATCCCTGCATGTTCAGAGCCAAATTCAGAAAACAGTAAGTGGTGTATTTTTTGATACTGGAACTTCAGTTAATAATACCACTAGTTAGCTCCAACCTTCAAGTTTTGGATTCAGACTTCAGATATTCATTAAGCAAAAGTACTCATGTGCAACATACTGAGTTTGTAGTGACTGACCATCAGCTGCCAAAGATAGAACTTCCCACTCTCTCCCACACAATTTGTGGGTACTTTTAGTCATGAATTTGTTGACACTAATTCTAAGGAGAATTTTATGAGAATTTCCTTCCCTGTTGTAAAGGCTATATGAAGTGCACCTGCAAGCATTCCATACCTATGGCATACTTCATATCTTGCCTCTTTTTGTCTGTGGCCTCTGTTTGCCGTCTGCCAAGGACAGTGTGAGAGACTTTCATTTTCTCATGCTTTCTGATGTTGGTTAATCATTACGTTCATGTCAGCAGGTTTTTTTCTTTTTTTTTTTTTTAGCTGGGAGAATCTTGATCTAGATGAGATCAACTTAAATACATGAGATGTTCCTTAGTTTTTGCTCTTGTTTTATATTCCTTATTATTTTCAAGTATTTAGGAGTGTAATAAAAACTATTATGGAATTTTTTGAATATGGCTAGACTATGAGTGATGCTACAAGAAGCTTCTCCTCAGCTCCCTGCCCCCTCCCTTTATTTCAGAAAGTATCTAACTACTGTTAAAGTAAGAGGAAGCATCATGAAATTTTAGATCCCTGTAGTGACAAAATCAAGGATAGCATCAAGTAGATTATCAATCTACTCTTAAGCAGAAAGTTCTGTGAAGCACAGAATAAAAATATAGGTCAGACAGTGCAGAAAAGATAAGGGAAGTTAGCTAAACAGCTCATTTCATAGGAAATTTCTTGACCAACTTTGTTTCTACCTAAAGGTGATGATTCACAAAAACAAACTACGAAACAATCTGCTTAGACACTTTCCCAATTCAAAATTTTTAAATAATAAAATACTGAAACAGCCAGTATTTACATTTTAAAAACACAAAGTTATCAAGAACACTGAGATAAAAAAACATTTTAGAATAAAAATGTTAACTTTTTTTTTATGAGAAGGGTAAGTAAAATATTTTTACTAATATGAAATGGCTTTGGTGTCTCACGTAATGAAAATGTTAACAAACCAACTTTTTTTGTTCTGGTTTAGGATAGGAACATCTCTCAAAATTGGAAAAATTCTGTAGGATAGGTGTGCTAGTTTCTTTGCAAAACCTGGTAAAAATATACACCTTACTCTAAAAAGACACCATTTTTATACAGCTGGGACAAACTGAGATCACGTGTTAGGAAATTTTGTGAACATCTGTCTAGATTTCAGAATTTGTGTATAACATTTATAAGAAACAGGCTCTCATCTCATGATCACTGGAAAAACATTGTTCCCTTTCACATGCATTTCAAGTATTGCTTTAGAAATTCTCTTTGATAATGTCAGTCTCCTACATCTTTCTACTGTCTGTTTCTTCAATTGCAACAGCCAGATGCCTGGCTTGGCTAGGACAGTCCAAAAATACTGGTGTATGTCACAGTCCAAAAGATTTTCTTTGAATCACTACTTTGTGTTAAATTTTCAGAGAAGACATGAGATTTTCCCTGAGTTTAAATCTTCAGTAGAGTTACAAAAACTTAGGCACAGCAAAAAGAGAAATAGGACCATAGAACACTGCAGTACTGCAGTATCACCCAACGTATATGGCTACAGCAGAATTATGATGGAAGCTTGCTCTCTGAGTCCCAAACTTTTTTTTTTCCCTTAAAAAAAATCACTGTATATTATAAACATGAGTTAATAATCTTCTTTTAAAGCTGCCCATGCATATGGATTATCTTAGGCTTGCTTATTATCTCTTTCCATAGTCTAAAGAGGTTTGAGAATGGAGCAAGGCTGATGCTTACCTACTCTGTAAAACAGATTGCAAAACACAGACACATCCTGGGACAGAGGTGAACTGTGCTCATTGCAGAACCTCTGCAAGACTGTCCATTTACAAGATGCATGTTAAGAGATAGTCCTGAACCCACTGAACTTGAAGTTTGAACTGAGGGCAAAAAAGGAAGATAGGCAGTAAGATAAAGGAAGATTTTTTCTATTTTACATCTTAGAAGCTGAGTCATAGAAAGATTAAATAACTTGCCCAAGGTTATAAGTATGTTTAGTGCCCTATTCTAAACTGATCAACTATCAGTTTATTGTTTTGCCCTTCTGCAATACATGATATTAACCTACTATGAAAGAAGACTTTCCCACATCTGGAAAAAAAAATCCTTTCACAGTATGTTTCTGGGTGCGCTTTTTTTGCTTGCGGTTTTTTTTGTTTTTTTTTTAAATTAATGGATTTACTGTGACCCCTTGAGAAACCCTAGAAGCCTAGCTCTTATCTGATAAGCTGAGTCTGACAGAAGAAGCGTCTGCTGATACAAAAGCCCTGGAACATATCAAAGCAAAATATAAACCTTAATAAGAGCACTTTCATGACTCTTACCAGTAAACTATGTCTGAATGGAAACATCTAGAAACTTATATTTACTGTTGTGCATCCTCATTACATTCACAAACGTTCTAGACATGTTCAGTTGATATGATTATACTGTGACCTTTGGCTGCTGGTGGAGAGTGGCATGCTTAGCAAATGGAACGTGAAGCAAATGGAGCTCTGGGAGACAGCACGTGATGCATCTATGGCGATAACTGTGCCTGTGATGCAGAGAAAGATGCCTGGGAAGCATGTGAGAGAAGAAAGGATTTGTATGTTGTTTGGTGGAAGAAAGTCTTTTGGTGTGTTATAGATATGAAAATACAAAATACATACCTTATATATCTCTATAAAATATGGGGACCCAGGAAATTGAACAAGAGAATCAAATGTAGGCTATATTAATTTTGGTTTTTGTTTCTTGTGTCAGTACCATATCAGTTTGCTTAACCTGTTTATGCAAACAAAGGTATGACCAGGAAATAACGAAATAATTTTGAAAAAAATACTACCTGTATGAAAAGATCATAGTCCTGTTCCATAATTTTGGATCTCTATGCAATAATAAGCCAACAAGGTTTTACAGCATAGTGCGCTTTTTTTGCTTGCGGTTTTTTTTGTCATGCCAGTAGCACAGTTACAAAATGCTGTTGGATATGTGAACTTTTCACCTAAAATTAAAGCCTATTTTCCAAGTTTTGTGTACATTGTTTCCCTATTCTTCCTGAGACACTCCTCCTGGTGCCCTAGTTAGCTTGCCAGAGCTTGCAAAGAACAAGGATGTGGGAATAATGAATTATTCTATTCATTTATTATTCTTGATGAATAGTAAATTATTATAATAACATTTACTATTCTATTCATTTATTACTGGAGAATAATTAGCCGGGAATGGCTTCTAAGAAGTTTTTCCAAAATTAGACTTTAATGGTTTTACTGTGTTTATCTTCACCTGTATGAAAATATCTTTGTAGTTCTCCCCACTTAACTGTTCCCACCTCCTCCTCCACTCAGACATGTATCTGTTTCCCAAAGCTACTATATTGATAAAAAAATGTTAATCTCCTCCTCTCCCAAAGACCCAGCCTCTTCCTTCACATAGCTGAACTCCCATTTCAGACAGAAATCCTTCCTCTAGTCAGATGCCTCTTGTCTGTGCTAATGAGAAGTATGTGTGAGTGGGGGAAAGACCTGAATGAAGATCAAAGAATAGGTGTGTCTGTATGAGAATAGAGGTTATAGGTAAATGAAAGGAGGTGATTATGGAAAGATACATATATGAGTAAGGGAGAGATGCCGTGTCTGCACAGGTGGTATATCCAGCTGAGATTTCAAAGTTAATGGGACTACAGAAGGGCTCTTGGTTTGCCTCCATGCAGAGAACTCAGTGTTGCTGTATTGACTTTGACCAGAAACTATGTGGGGCTACAGTGTTTACCAGTACTAGATTTCACTCTGCCTTTTGAATTTCTAATTTTCTATACTTTCTTCTTCTCTCTTGGTATTTCAAGTCTGTCAATCTGAAGCAAAAGATGTACTTGTGGTAAATCTCCAGATGGCCTTTCTCCTTGTCAAGGCGGTAGGAGCTGAACTGTTTTGTTGTTTTACTTTAGAGCTGTTGTGGAGGAGGACTGCTTTTCTGCATGTTTCTACCTACCCAGACTGAATATTCCTCTATCTCTAAATCATTTGCATATGTGACTGAATTCTATATTCGTCCAGAATCAATGTTTCATCTTCTCTAGCTTCCTTTCCTTCCTTTTATGGAAAGAAGGAACTTTCCCTCCCTCAGTTCTTTGTAGAACGAATATAGCTTCTATGAAAGATTTAACATACTATTCACTGTGAATATTATGCCAAATAATACATATGAAAACTCAGTGTTACCTTACACCCAGTCTGTCTTCTTTTCCAAAGTCTTTTCACTTAACAGTGAAATTATTATTGATATAAGTGGTATATATGAGGCTGACTGCCTAGTGCATGACCACTTGCATATTTAAATTGGACCAATCTTTGGATCCCACTCACTTCCCAGCCAGTTTGATACAAGAACATCCGTTACTCTTTTTAATTCTGGGTCTCTAAGGTATAACTTCAGGGTACAATCTTGTAGCAGCTCCAAGATGTTGAACTTTTGATTCCAAGTAGCCTAAGCCCAGAAGAGCTACTGCACCGGCTTATACCTGCTCCATCTAATCCCATATCCTGTCCCTGATAGGGACCAGTAGAAAGTACCTAGGGAGGGAGATGAGAAACCAGTCAAGATACAGAATGTTTATTCTCCTGATCTATCTTCCCATCTCATGGCAAACAATAGCTTACTTTAACCATCAAATATTGAATTGTTACATTCATTATCCAAATATTCTGGTAGGTGTATTGTTAAGCACCCATGTAGTTTTAAAAAAACTTCCTCCAGGTCCTGCCCTAAGAAGATCATGAAGTTTAATCTCCTTTGGCTTTGCCAGGATCTCTGGATTTTCTCAGGCTGCTCTCAAGAAGATGTCTTGCTTCTTGTGATTCTGTGAAAGTATGTTTCTGATTCAATCTAGCTGGACATACCTGAGGAAAAAACAGACTCTTGCTGAAACTCAGGATGGCATTAGTTTTCATGAATGTCAACAGGAGAAAAAAATTCTTACAAAAGAGGCAAATTTGAAGAATCATATTTGTGGCCAGGGTCTGGTCCATTTCTTTTTAACAGTGCTGTAGAAGCACTGTGTAATGAAAAATAGATAACTTAAACTTAATAATGCTATTTTCACTAGGCAAAAAGCTATTTTCCTAAGGGATCCCAGATTCCTCACTTGAGAGCACTTTGACTCATTCACTTATTGGAACTGTAGAGACAACAAAATAAAAATATTAAGAATAAAATAAAAACCTCCTGGGATAAGTACTGTTTTATTTTTTTCTGCAAAGATTGCTTTAGGTATGCTATCTGCCGAACCTAGGATAGAACATGTAACATGAAACACAAGGGGGGAGAACATTATCTGCATTGGCAGATCTTGTCAGTGGGAGAATTTCTTTGCCCCAGTACTTATATTGCAAAACTTACTTGTTTGCACGTACATCCTCTACATTTTAAGAGTTGCTTTAGGCTGTAAAGAGAGAAAAATAAGTTAACAAGTCAAAGGTTGTAATGTTTCCGACCCTTTGTCTGGGCAGGTTGATAAAGATAGTGAGAGATGTGTAGATTTGATTTGTTTGGCATGTAAAATGGTCTTGAGATCATAAGTGAAAGGAATCCTTTATGCAGTCCTGTCACCGTCAAACAGAACCAGTTGGGGCAGGGTGAGTGTCTTTTTTGACATTGCAAAAGAAGAAAAAAAAAAGAGATTGAAAATAGATTGCACTTATCTAATATCACTAATGAAACCACAGTGATGTCAGTTCTGATCAAGCTATAATCGGAGTTGCTGATTGTGTGATAACGGGCTTCCTTTTTACGTGTTTTCTACATGTTTGCAGTGGAAAAGGCCGTAAATGATTAACTGTGGGTGAGTGGAAATAGTGAAGAAAAAAATAACTTTGCCACAACAACAACAAATGAGAGAAGGAGAGGACTTCAGAGTGAATGCGGAGGGGAGGAGGAGGAGAAGAGAATTCTGAGTATTATTAAACATGTGAAAGAAGACTCATTTACTTTATAAGAAGTAGATCACTAACACAGACACATTCACAACTTTGTGGTCATCGAAATTTGCGTAAGTGCTATTAATCAGCTTACCACAGATTATCATAGCTATTTCTTTGGAAATGACACTTGAATTTAAACCCAGTGTTAAAAGGGAAAGCAGTAAAAACATGACTCGAACAAGAAGTAAAACCACAAGTCTGCTTAAATCCCTTTGGATCAGATTCTGCTGCCTTTACGCAGTGAGTGGAACCATACTCAATAAAATATCCTTCCTAAAGCTAATGAGGTCAGGAGAGCAAGTATTGTCCAATGATAATAAAACCAACAAAATATCTTTCTTAAACCTACCTCACATTCTCAGGATGCTGTAAAAAATGATTGCACTGTATCCCGTTTGCCAGGTACAGGGTAAAGGACTACCCGGGGTAGACCTACTTAGTGTGAATAAGCCAGTCACAGCCTCTCCCATTAGCACCACTGGTATAGTTCATATACTGAGTCACCTGACTCGACTGCGACTGCATTTCTGCGTCATTGCTCCCATTCACAGAATGGCTGGATCTGTCCCTGTCATTGCAATAAGGGTGGTAGACGGGTAACAAACGATGAACCTGGAATCAAAGGCAGTTTTTAGAAAACGTGCTTAAATATAGCAGAAGGGAGTATGAGCAGAGTGTCTGCTTATAAATAACAGTAACTGGTGAACACTGTCAGTAAGATGATCAATAATTGATTCTATCAGCCTTTTTTCTAGCTGGACCCCACTGCTACTTTGAGAAAGAGAAAATCGCCTCAGCAGACTAGTTAATAAACATACTTAGCTGGCTAGCCACTGATCTCAGACCCTTTCAAAGAAAATACAGTCATTCCTTTATGTATAACAACATAATAACCATTCCCTTTTCCAGTACAGGTAGGTTCTAGCCATCAACAAGCTTTCTGAAGGAAGCAGGTAGGAAGTTGTTGTTAGTAATCTATTGTACCTTTCTACTTTTCTTCCTCTAAATTTTTGTTTTATTCTTCCTCCTCATCAGGGCAGGCATAGAGGTCAGCACAGGTATAGAACAGACAGAATGTTACCGATACTATTTTTTAACGGAGTTACCTTTTTCATGGTTAGTGTGGAAGTCTTCACAGGCATATGCCTTGATACATTTTGGGCAGCTAAGAAACAGAAGTACTATTTGTCCATGAATAGGAGAAAGGGTAGTTTCTGATGACTTATTACTACTGTGCACTATTTGGTTAACACTGTTATGCAACGTTGTTTGGATAGCATTCCTTTAAATGGAGAAGACATTTTGTCCTTATGGCTCCAAGTCTGGCTGACAATGATACTATCTACCAAAAATCTGTTGAATCAACTTAAGTATGTGTGAGCTATATTATCTGTGGGCATGGATGGATGGATGGATATGAGATAACAGTTGTTACAGCCAATGGGTAGATCTGTATCCATTTTCCCCAGTGCTCTCTGTAGTTTAATTCAGTCTTGTTTACTGTATTTTTTTAGATACTCTAGAAGCCATCAGTTAGACAAGTTATCTACAGATATGTGGCTTGTTTTCCATGGAAGCAAATTTGTTCTTGTTACTCCCCACTGCTGAGTTGCAAGGAAATAATGGGTGCTGAAATGTCCGCAATCCCGTTGCTTCTCTGCAGCTATTGAGCCAGCTGAGGTTCTTGTAAGTGAATGAAATGAGATAGTCACGACCATCTCCAGAATGAAAACATTTTCATTGTAGATCACAATTAAGGAGCAGACATGGACTGTAAACTTCAGTCTTTGAGAGGAATACATATGTGTGTATGTGTATATGCAACTATATATACACATGTATAAACATTTTTGTATTAGTACATTTTTAATGTTCTTTTATGATTCCAAAATGAAAAATTCTGGGTATTCCTTTTTATATTCTGCACCAGAACAGTGGGATAATTGAATTCTTTAAAGTAGATAATTTCTGAAATATGAACTGATGCTTCAGGGTAAATATGAGACATACCTGTGAAATCCTTTTAGATGTTATCTTCTTGAATTAAAGGCTGAAAAAAAGGGAAGTGCTTTCTGTTGGCCAGTGTTTTGTAACTTTGTCATATTAAAAACTGTGATGGATGTTATAATATCAACTCACCATCCAGGATTAACTTCTTCCCAAAACAAATGAAACACAAACAAAAAACTTCACTGATTGATTTTTTCATTTAAAGAATACTATCAAAGCCTAACTGTAAGATATTTTAGAGAACTTGTACAGTTAAATCAAAGGAATGGTCATCTCAGACATTTTTTTTCCCCCGAAGGAAAAAATAGTCATATTTCAAATTGATTAAGAATTGAGTAGCAGTAAACTCTCCATTAAACATTTGAACAAGATAACAGAACTCTGAAATCATTAAAAAAACTAGCTTAATATAAACGTTATCATTGCATCTTTATAGACTTATTTGTATATTTAATATATATACAAGAAATATACTAGCACAATTTTTATTTTAATGATGAGCCCTTTTCAACCTGGCCCATGCTATATCTTACTTACTTTAATTGCTGTTGGTAATTATTGTTGTTTTCTTGTGTTTAGAGTGATAGCGTTCAATAAACCCATTAGGCTGAACATGCCCTTGTGCTGTGCCATGTACAGAGTAGAAAGATAGACAGGTCCTGTCTTACTTGTGGGATTCTTCATCCGAGGTCACCTCACCTCTGTTTTCTCTCTTTGTAGGGGGTTTTGAGATGTTATTAAGGAAAGCACACTTATGTGAAAAAACTGTGTTGATTCCTCCTGTCATGAGAATGAGAAGATTTGAGGCCCTTCTTTATCCAGTTTCCAGGTGATAAAAGAAGCTGTGGAGATGCACTGGTGTGATGAGGAAAAAGTGACAAACATACGATTGGCAGATGAAAACTGGTTTAGGGATTAAATGGATGCATAATCTGACCCCAGGCTAGGCTAGGAAGCACAAAATTAATTAAATGAGAAATGTTGGATTAGGAAAAAATCAAAACTCGGCACTTGCTTATGCTTTTCAGAATATGAAGAAGAATGTGTTTGCTGCTGTGAAGTTGTCCAGAGAAGGGAAAGGATGTTGGTAGGAAGTTGGAGATCCTTGGAGACTTTGCTGCCACTGAGAGGCAGGAATAGCAGAAGCAACTGCTCTTCTTTGAAGGGCCATTCCACACAGGGATATCTGACTTGTCTTGATCATAACTATGTCTCTAATTTGATAAGGCACAATATTTCATTGCTGAGACCTAACAGACCATTAGGCAGAGAAAGTTGAAAAGTATCTTAAAAAGGTGTCATGACTTGGGAAATTTAATTTCATTTTTTATAAAGTTTTACTAAGTTTTCAATTTTGGGATTATTGTTGAGGAATAGGTAAGAAGTTACATGAAAAAGATTGGTTTTGATTTGTTTACCATTACTAATAGTACCGCATAATAAATAGAGGTAGTAGTATTCCTATGTATAAAAAAATCAGTCTGTAGCTTTTAAAAAACCAGATTCTTTACTGAAAAAATTCATTGTCATTGATTCATGTATTTGAGATTCTTTATTAAAATTTATGACACTTACTTTACTAGTGAACATACTGCTTACCTCTTGCAGTTTTTTCAGTATGTTGTGTTAGAAACTAGTCTTTTAAACCTAAGAAGTACTTTCAGCTACAGCTTTTTAGCAGACTTTTTGTGTATTTTCAAAATCTGCATTTCCCTGCTTTTCTGCCAGTTAGTCTTGCTAGCTTCTAGGTTGGGTGTTTTTTGATGATTTTTAGTCCCTTTGTTTTTTTTTTAATCAGTTATTTAATTTATGTATTATGATCCTTATTAAAACACATTGTGGTAAATTAATGTAGAGACTATTTGGGACATCGACTGGGGGTGGATCTTTCAAGACTGAAAAACTATTCTATTGTAAAATTCATTAACATTTTCAGAAAAAGTTACATTGGTAAAGCTTTTTGTTTACAATGATTTTCAGTTTCACTATAGTCAGTAAGCAAGAGAATTCTCTCTTCATTTAGATACCTCTTTGTAATCATAATGGAGATTTGTTCTTGGAATATATGCTTCATATTTTATTTATAGCGAGTCCTAATAACAGCAGAACAATTCCCTCCGGGTTTCCATATTTCCACCATTGTGATTGAGCCAGATATGTTAATCTGTACAAAATCAAGTGGTTTGCCTCAGTTTTACAGAGGTTTTCCCCTATTATTAGGTATTTAGAATACACAAAGTTTCATTTTTGCATATTATATATTTACATAAATATTACATATTTACTTTTTATATTTCTCACAGCATTGGTGGATAAGGGAAGAGCAACTGACGTCATCTACCTGGACTTGTGCAAGGCATTTGACACTGTCCAGCATAACATCCTTGTCTCTAAATTGGAGAGATATAGATTTGATGGATGGACCACTCTGTGGATAAGGAATTGGCTGGATGGTCACACTCAAAAAATTGTATTGAATGACTCGATGTCCAACTGGATACCAGTGACAAGTGGCGTTCCTCAGGGGTTGATATTGGGACCAGCATTGTTCAATATCTTTGTTGGCAATATGGACAGTGAGATTGAGTAGACCTTTGGCAAGTTTACTGACAACACTAAGCTGTGTGGTGTGATCGATACGCTGGAGGGAAGGGAAGCCATCCAGAGCGACCCTGACAGGCTTGAGAGGTAGGCCCATGTGAACATCATGAAGTTCAACAAGGCCAAGTGCAAGGTTCTGCACATGAGTCAGGGCAATCTGAAGCACAACTAAGGGTAGCATGGAGATTTAATTGAGAGCAGCCCTGAGGAGAAGGACTTGGGGGTGCTGGTGGATGAGAAGCTCAACATGACCAGGCAATGTGCACTTGCAGCCAGAAAGCCAACCATATCCTAGGCTGCATCAAAAGAAGCGTGACCAGCAGGACAAGGGAGGTGATTCTTCCCCTCTACTCCACTCTTGTGAGAGCCCACCTGGAGTACTGTGTCCAGCTCTGGGGTCCCTAACATAAGAAGTACATAGAGCTGCTGGAGTGAGTCCAAAGGAAGACAATGAAGATGATGAGAGGGCTGGAGCAGCTCTCCTATGAGGACAGGCTGAGAGAGTTGGGCTTGTTCAGCCTGGAGAAGATTGCAGCCTTCCAGTACCTGAAGGAGCCTACAGGAAAGACAGGGAGGGGCTGTTTACAAGGGCAGGGAGTAATAGGACAAGGGGGAATGTGTTTAAGCTGAAGGAGGGTAAGTTTAGGTTGGACATTAGGAAGAAATTCTTCACTGTGGGGGTGGTGAGGTACTGGCACATGTTGCCCAGAGAGGTTGTGGATGCCCATCCCTGGAAGTGTTCAAGGTCAGGTTGGATGAGGCTTTGGGCAGCCTGGTCTAGTGAAGGGTGTCCTTGCCTATGGCAGGAGGATGGACCTGGATGATCTTCAAGGTCCTTCCAACCCAAACCATTCTATGATTCAATGATTTTTCAGGCTAAATGGGGAAGGTTTTAATTAAGTGATAGGTCACAAAAACAAGTTTGTTTGGTGAAGTAATAATCTAGAGTAATTTCTATTTTTAGATTTCTTGTCATGATGGAAAGAACATTTTCTGCCTAGTTCTAAAGCTCATCCCTTTCAGAGATGCCTTTTCAGCAAGTCTTTTGTTCCAGTGTCACTGGAAAGCACATTATGAGCATTTTGAATCTGACAAATTTTCTGTTTTCATAAAATGTTTGTGTATTTGTAGCTTACTGTCATATCGACAGGGTTAAAAGATACATTGAGATGCTGGAGTTTTATAGGAGGAACACTCTAATCTTTTTGATTAGTTCTACTTTTACAGCAAGCTAATAAAATTATACCTCATAAAACATCTATGGTGGAGGCATATATTAGTACCCTGCTTTTATTGCCTTAGTCCTGTGGCAACTAAAAGACATGGCAAAGATCATCAGTAAGTATTAGTGGAGTCAGTCTGCTGTTGTCAGAACAACGTTCCTAGAGGTAATAGTGGCATCAATTACAAACTGGTGGTTTAGGTCCTCCTTCTCTTGAGAGAGAAATGACTGAAATAAACCAGCAGATTTTAACAGATTTTGAAATAAAACAGTGAGTAAAAGTGCTTACTAAAAATGTTGAAAACACTGACTGTCACTCAAAAACAATTCTGTTAAAAGGCTTTTGCATATCTCACACTTTTTTGGAATCTAATAGAAGGGTTGTTTATTGTAGATAAAACCCTCAAAGAGTAAGAATTAAGAAGCAGGGATGATTCTAAGTTTACCTTAGTTTATTAATGCTTGATGAATACCAAGGCATCAGAAAGTTATTTCAGATTTATATTGATGCAAGCTATCCAGCCATTATAGTGGGTAAAATATATTAGGATGTGCTTACATATATTACTATTCACTGCTGCTGCTCTTACAAGAGAAATCAGGAGAACAGCAACAGGTACAGGCACTAGGGCATGGAGGTATGTGTTATACTCTGGTACCTCTTATACTCAGGAAACTAAGCTGGATCAACATTAGGCTGGAAGATTTTGCAGACAGTAAGCTAATGGAATTATCTAAATGTCCAATTTTCTTTTAGAAACAGTTAAAGGCATAAAGTGGCATATAAGTCCTAAAATCACATTTAAAGCTATGTTAGCAATACTAAGATAAGAACCTTTTCCCTTTATAACATTCCCTGAGAACTGTTTGCTGCCATGGGCATCACCCTTTCTGCCACCTCAAGATGTGATCAGATGTGGCCCAATTTGAAGGATACGCCACAGCCGTTGCATAAAGTTTGATGCTATGTAATGACAGCCCTACCGCGAATGTTCTGTAGGATAGCCTTATGCATGTGCAGAGCAACTCTGCAGTGTATGTTCAGTGAGATTGACCTGCACGTATGCAGAAAGTCTACCTGGATGTGTAGTTAGTGTGAAATATCAGTCATCATCTCCCAGGTATGCCATCTTTCCCTATCAAAGAGAGAAGAGACAAGGACAATCGTAAACATCATATTTCATTTCAGTTTTACTCCACTGGTATTAGCAATGATTCCACGTGAATCAGATTCTAACTCTCTTACTGTGCAACCATTACAGCCTCAGCATTTGCCACTCCATGATCCTTCCTGCACTTAGGAGATAGTTTCTTAATACAATCATAGCTGAGTGGCAAGTGTTGCACATTAGATACCTACTGCAGTCTCGGTGGGCGACATTGTGCCATGAATATTAAGAGCCGCACCCTCCAACAGGGAAACACCACTGACTGCAGTGAAGCTGTGTCACCTTCTAACAGCTGAGAATCTAACTTTCCAATTTTATAGGTCTCGACTATTTATTTGAAATGCAGACCATTCACCCAACGTATGGAACAAACGTTTGCACCAAAATACTGCTTTAGGCGCACATGCAGAAAGCAAGACTTTTCTTTCTCAAAAATTAATGCTTCGTTATTCCTGTCACTTCACGCTCATGACTGTTAAATAGCCTTGTTTCCCTCTCTGTCTGAAGCCTACCATGCTGCTTTTACTTCTGCTTCAGTAATGTTTGTCCACCGCATCTGGTAACTCAGCTGCTTTGTCTGCTAGTGCCTCTAACTTGGATTTTTGTTCCTTTTTAACCTCTTCTTTGCTTCACATTACTTACGTTTAATGTCTGATAGATCTTGTCAGTTTTGATTCTAGTTTACTACTTAAGGAAAATAGAAAAAAATTTACAAAATCCTTAATTTCACCAGAAATATATTTATCAAAATTTGCTTTTTCATAAATGTTTTTATTTTTGCAGATTAATAAAATGTATCAGTATTTTATTCTTTCTTCCTAAACATTGGAAAAAGAAAAGAGAAGGAAAGAGAAAAAAGGGTTATTCTCATTTGTTAAACAGGAAATTTGAAATGGAAGGCAATTTGAATTAAAGGACTGTCTACACAGCAATGTGCCTTGGTCCGTGGTCAACATTTGGCTTGGGACATGGCACCTCCAATTGCAAACAATGGTGGTGGTTTTGCTTGCAGGTTCATCAATATTTTGTCCAAGTTTCTTTTCACCTTTAAGACTACTGACACTACTTATGCCTTTGAGGTAATATGAACTGGCTGTGTTATCCATGGCCATTCTGAACAAAATTCATGATGCTATTCTGGATAAGATGTTTTCCTTGTTTTGCCTTTCCTATGACCTAAACCCAGTACTGCACTGAACAGTGAAAATCCACTTTCAGATATGTAGTCTTAGCATCAGAAAGGATTGCGAGTCTACTTTCTACAGAGTTAGAATCCATTTTTAGAATTGCCTGAAAGATGTCTTCCAGATACGCCATTTAGCTTCAAGGAAAAAAGAAAAAAAAAAAAGCCAGGTAAGAGTAATCAAAATCAACCAGCTATAGTTTGAATTGCATCTTTGGAGATTTTCAGAGACTGCTCACTTCAACAAAACGTTTCTGAGTGTGAGAAAAGAACACAAATTGTTTTAAGTTAAAACAATGCCTGCTCATTTTTTGTTAAATTTTAACCCAGTAGTCAGCCTAATATATATTTGTAAAATCTTAGTTTATATTGGTCATTGTAGAAATTGTTTACTACCTCTTACATAGTATTTTGAACACTTTAATTAAATGTTATAATATGCTGCAATACTAGTATGTTGATATTGTTCAGTATTGTTTACAAGTCACCTGCATCTCTCAAAATGGATGCTTTATTGTCCAAATCTTCCTTTGTGAAACATTGCCTATGGAATGTCTTCTCGTATAACAATCTAAACACAGTGTGGCTTACTATTTCCATAACATCTGTCTTTTCTACTATAGAACAGATTAACAATTATGTCTTTAAAAAAAACCACAACAAATGGGAAACAAAAACATGCAGCTTAGACAGCAGTAGCTAGCTGTGCTACATGTATGTCAGAGGAAAAGGTCTCTCCCACAGTGCAGCTGGTAGGGTTCACACTTTCCCTTCTCATTGTACAAGAGAATGCTACATTATTTCTATTACAAAATTATTGTCTGGGGGGGTGGGAGGAAGACTCTCCCACCCTCCTCTTTCCACACATGCAGGGCTCTTCAATTGTGTTAAGCAGTATAGCAGAAGGATTTTTTTAAATTAGTGTTTTGTTTTAGCAATGGTTGCTGATGTGTACATGTAATACAGTTTTAATCAAATCCCAAATGCTGAAGACCTTTCAGCAGTATCTTAGGCAGCACTGTGCAATGCTTATTCCACTTGAAGTGGCCACTAGGGAGGTACAATTAGCTGTTCCCATGGAGAAGTTTGTTATACTAATAAATAATAAGTAGTGTAGGTAGAGATGGAATCAATTAAAGATATTTTTGACCATCTAATGGTTTATGGGAATACTAAATAATTGACAACAAGTTTTGACTATGTGTTCCATAAGCATGTTTTATTGTAACTAAAGTGTGACCACAGAACTAGGAATGTCTCTGCATTGACAGTCTTAAAGGTTAACTTATATCACTTTCTTAAACATCATTGCTCATAATGTTCACTGTTAACCCTTTCTAAAGAGTTGAAATGTAGACATAAATACATATGTACTCCATGCTGAAGCTGCTGCAGCAAAGCTCATTTTCCTTATATGTTTAAAAACTAAAAAGATACTTGAAAAATTAGGAAAGTGAGAAGTTATTGCTATCTCTATTTTCATGTGTTTGCTTGAACCACTCAGAATTCATTTTGTTATTTAAGACTGATTTGACAAACTTATTCAAACCATAGCTTAATCACTTTTATTTGTCTGAAGTAAAAATATTGACATAGCTTCAAACCAAAACCAGCTCTAGCCATCCCTTTGGGGGGAAAAAGGATTTGTTCAGTAGTATTTGCTGAAGGCAAAATGCAGCAAATATAAAATCAGATTCACCAGCCCTTTAAGTCTGATTTGTTCCACTCCAACAACAGCTAGTTTTTTTGAGGTTTCCCTACCATTAGAGAATTCATGGATGACCTGAACACTGTCATAGCTCTTATACCATCTTTTTTTCTCTTCTTATGTGTAGATAATTTAATGAAAAAGCCATTGTTGGCATAGATATTTGAAGTCAGAAAGCAGATGAAGTTTTAGGACTGAAGCTAAAATGAAAATATGCAGTATACAAAAAATGTAGTTCCTGTTACACTTTAGTACTATGCAGGATCTGCTGGAGAGCCAAGATACTGCTGTAGCTGGCGGTGGTCCTCATTTTTTCATTTAAGAGAAGGATGATGATAACAACAACAACAGTAATACAATAATGATGATGATGATGATAATAATAATGATAATAATAATAATGATGATGATGATGATGATGATGATGATGATGATGATGATGATGATGATGATGATGATAATAATAATAATAATAATAATAATAATAATAATAATAATAATAATAATAATAATAATAATTATAATACGATGGTAATAAAAGTGGACTGTCATTATCATCCACCAGGACATAAACTAAAGTCATTCAGGGACTGATAATGACCTTGATAGAATAATGTTTCCAACATTAATAGAAGAAAGTCTACCTGTGTTCATTTTGTGAACAAATGTGTCCACTAACGAACATTATTTTTGCACTTATAAAGGACTTCTAAAGAGCTGTTCTTGTTATGAGCAAAGTTTCAATGAAATAACAAAAGGATACAATTTTGAATCCTTTATTTATCCAAAATAAAGCAAGTACTATGCACATGCCATTCCCCCAAAGGAAGCTAGAACATTTTAGGCTATCCAAAGTTATTATTAACTAAGAAGAAAAAATCCTGGGGTTTTTTTTGAAAGAAAGAACTATACAAGTAAGATAGAGAATACCTTACCCTTCATCTTCAATCTCCTGAGAAGTTTTTTAAAAATTCGCAGAAACTGCAAGCCATACACTAAGATTCTATGTAAAATAATGTTCTTTGTAAGTTACTCCCTGAATTTCTGGTGCCTTTAGGAGACATGGATGCATGGCATCATTAGCCATCCAAGAAGACTATAGCTGTGTATCACTGAAACACTTCACTTGAACTATGGAAAGCTGGACTATGCACTCAGGTAGGAAAGAGGGGAACAAAGAGTGTTTTGTAGTCTGTGTCATTCCTACCACCCTGTCCCTTTTCCAACCTTGTCTTCTATTCTTCCATTGGCTTTTCTGGGCTTCTAAACACAGTTTATTTTTTCGGTGAATCTCAGTTTTCTTTCCTTAACTTGTGCTTCCATTTCTTTCTCACTCTTCCATTCCCATTAGTTTTCATCCTTATTTTCTGCCTGTTTCCTAGCAGTCTTTTCACAATCCATTTCCGCATCCCTGATCCATATTGTCATTCATGCCAGACTATCCTGAGGGAAAGTCTTGAGAAAATAAACTATGAAGTTCTACTAAGTCTCTGCTGAACACATGTATGTAAATTTCAACTTGGCTAAAATGTAGTTGATTTTTGTAACCACAGCAAAAATATTTGCTCCGTGTTCTGCCTTAAATCATGGATGTGCTAGACCTCCTCAGTTGAGACAATGCTAGAAGATTATATGTATACAAACTTAAATTTTTTTACTCTCCCTCTGAAACAGCTACATTAATTTAATTGAAAACTTTTTCTCTTTACATTCTTAAAGACTTTTAACAGTAATGATAATCCCTCTCTTGACAGCGTGGCAAGTAACCAGTGGCTACAACTGTATTAGTATTCCAGTTCAGATTAGGACAGCACTGCTGAAATGAATCTCCTTGTTGTCCAACTTAACTTGCTTTGTTTCACACTGCTAAATGTCCCAGAGCACATAATTAGGGTTCCTTTTGGGTAAAACTAAAGTGGAAGATGATCCCTGGGAGTACACCCAATACACTTCAACTGCTCATTGATCTTCAGCGTATGGGACCAGACTAGAGCTATTCCAAAAGCCCTCTGAAATTAATATGGTGTGGATGTCAGGTTCTCAGTGGCAACTGTACTTGGCTAAGTATTGTTGCTTCTGTTGTGCTGTACCACTTAATATTGTTGATGCAATCAGTAGATTCCTAGACTGCCACAAAGCTGTAGCAAAATGGGCATTAACCCATGGGTTTCAAGAACAGAGCTGACCAAAAGGTAAAATTTCCTTTCATAAGAAAACCTATGGCTTTTGACAAATGGGAGGAGAGAGGAATTGTGTGCATGAGCCTGGAGGAAGGTAATCAAGATGTTCACTTGTGTTGTGTACAACTCTATCTTCCTTTCAGTGCTCCTATTAGAATAAGTGAGAGAGTTTTGTGAAGAGTCATGAGAAACAAAGACAACTGAGCTTTTAATGTTGCAAGATTTGTCATAGCTTTTAGATCTGCTGGGGACTTCAGAGCTCATGGGCTCATGGTCCCTACATTTGGTTTCTTGACAGTGTGCTACAGGAGGACTCTGCAAGAGCTAACAACACTAAATTCCGGGTGGCTTTGTATTTGATATTGTCCTGACTCATGGGATCGTGATGGGTAGTATGTACTGCTTTAGGAAGTCATCCCCAACCAGATCCCACATACCATTTCTTGAATAGAGCTTGATTTTGCCAGTTTTGGAAAAAATACTACTTCTTCTGACTTTTGCTCCCTTTTCTATTGTGCCATGAGATAGATCAATGCATTATAGAAAAGGGAAAGTTAAACTTTCTACCACATGGTCAGAAGCATGCTGATCTGTGTAATTTTCTTCCTTTATGTCTCTAATCACAAGCCCTACTCTCTCATACTTGTTGCTTCCTAGCAGTACGATCTAGTTAGTGATGGGTGGTTTGAGTTCTCATGCTCTAAAGCTGAGTTGAGCCTCTGTGAATACTGGACTCTGGAATTTCAGTCCAGTCACCTTGAAAAGTCCTTTTTGATATTGATCCTGCAGGTTTCTAGCTGTTCTCTGACTTCTGTCAAACCTCCTCCTGGCTGAGCCATTTTGCTTCAACTGTAAGAGGAGCACAGTGAACTATGTCTTTATTTCTCTTCTCTTCAGTCTTGGTAATTTGCTCTGGCTTAGTGTAATGCTTGAGAAAACATTCTTACTGTTCTCCAGAATTGAGCAAATAAGTTACCTCAGAATTACCATATGGCAACTCTAACAAAAAAGGTCATGATATTCTAGCGTTCTAGACACTAGACATCCAAGTGTCTAGGATAATTGATTCACCACTTATAATTTAGCTTTAGAATAAATATTCCAGTCTTTGGTTAGTTTCTCTCTTTTGAGAGAATGACTAGCCTGCGTGTTTCTCTGGAGCCAAGGGATAATTCTAATGCTATTTGACACAACAGATAAAACTCTGTGTTGAGTGTCTGGAGGCAACAGGGTTCAGAGTTGGTTGATGAGTCATTTCAAGATTCTTCATGGTTGTACTCCATTGAAAATCTATTTTTCCACTATTCATTTAAAAAAAAATGTTTCAAATTTTAACCTCATGTTTTCAATGACCATTAAAATGAATGAATTTATAGATAGGAATATTTGTGGAAAAACGCCATGCAGTTAAGAAGTATTGAGAGAAGATGAATTTTGAACAGGAATGGGTGGGTTTTCTCACACTGAATGTAGTTCCAAATACTCATTTGAGATATACAAATAAAGCTATTTGGTAGTGTTCAGCTGAGCAAAAGCCCCAAGTATTTGAATTTATAAAACTTACACTCAAAAACTTGAGCAAGTGTGAGTCTAGGAAATGTGACTCCATTAGTATGGAACTCACATAGATGAATGGATTTACAAAAAATTCTGCTGTTTTTTGAGAAATTATTAATCATAGAAAGATGATAAAGTAGTTAAATATTTATCTAGTTCATTGTTATACAAATATATCGAGTTCATTGTTATACAAATATATCTACAATTTTATGCTTAAAATCAATACTACCGCTATCTAAGTAATCATGCCATTTAGAGCTGTAATAGGTGCAACCCAGAGAAATGTACAGTTCAGAAAAACCCAGAAGATGCATTTGGATTTTAATTGAGCTATCCTGTTCAACTGATGAATTGCAGAGTCACAATCAGTAGAACGTTAAGACTACCTGGACCTCGAGCTGCAACTTATCTTCCAAGAAGAATACTGTGTCTCCATCTTCTGGTCAGCGGTATAACCCTCTGCCTTCCGGGAACCGGGGCATAGTAACCAAGGCCCAGAAGGCTTTTGTTCTCACTTTTGTCGTTAGTGGGTAATTTGTTTGAAAAATCATTCCCGATACTAAAAGGACTTTGAAAATGACAGTAGCCAAAGGGTTATATACCTCAATTTATAGCATAAATAAACACTTTTATTCTGTTATTTTAAAATCTGGTTTATTAGCACCCCCATTTTTCCTTTCAAAATGGATTAGATTTATACCATTTTGAAAAAAAAACAATGAAAGTCACTGACTTGATTCAAATTTGGAGAAAGTTGCAACATTTCATTTCAGTAAAATCACTAAGAAAGGAAAATGTTCAAAAAGTAAGAGTGATAATCAACAATTCAGAAAGATAAGCAACCCAATGTTTATTCAAAATGTGATAATTTCAGCAGAATTATTTGTGCAGATTAAAGTGTCAGGTAGAGCTATTAATAAGAAAAGATGTGTAAACATACCTTGACCATACCGTAAGCTTATTCCAAGACACAACTAGGAGTCTTTCACCTGAAATGGGTGCGTTTGTTTTTGGGTTAGTCTGGGTCATCAAAAGTAGATGTCCTCTGTCAATGGCAGAATTTGCGATGTCAGAGAGAACCCATCCATCTTAACTGTAATGGTTAAAGTGCTTTTCAGAGAAGACGATATAAGTTGAAAATCCTGCTCCATGTATGATTCTGAATGGGAAGTCAGATCTAGGTCTTCTGTATCTTGGAGAATTTTCAGACCTGCTTTACAACCGTTAGAGAGTTAATCTGTCTTAATCAATATTTCTTTCTGAAAACTAACGGAAGCTTCTTAGAGGAGATTTTGATCCTGCAGTTAGTTATTCAGGCTACCTGGGGATAAGGGAGACCAATGCACTAGTTTCTGCTTGATACTAAACAAATCAAACTTTCATGTGGGTCCCTTTAATCATAGCTGTCAGTCATAACTAGGCTACTTTCTGGTCATTCTTTTTTGCATAAGAGTTTCAGAGGAATTCCCTTTTACCCTTTTTTTGTTTGCTCTGGAATACAAAATCCATTTCATGGAATGAAATTCTGGTTGTCACTGCTATACATCAGTCAGAAGATTCCATTCATTCATGAGTTTCCTCTTGAATAAGTTTTTTAAAAAAAAAGAGGAAGGCTGGAGTATAATTACTATTTTTTCAGATGTATAAAAAATATGCTAACTAGAATTTAATATTAAAGATTATAAGCATGGTAATCCTTGCACTCTAGTGAAAGGGATTGACTTAGTGGGTTTTTTTGAGACTAAAACCTTCAGCAGATTTCTTTATTCTGATTTTTCATTTAAATTTATGATTTGCTCTTGTGCCAGGGCCTTGATGTCAGAATCAGTTTTTGTATCAAATCTTCAACTGTTATAGGCAGTGTAGCTCCATATCATTCTACATTTATTGCAAGAAAACAACTTATGGCAATAAAAGAATGTTGTAAGATATAGTAAAATTCAAAAGCTGTCATGAAAGTTTACTGAATAATTTTCAGTGAGAAGCTCGGCTGAAGCAGTAATGAACTAAAATGTCCCACTTACAGCTGCTGCCATTTTAAACAATGAAAGCTACTGTAGTTTTTCATAGCAATGAAATTATGAAGCAGATGTGTCTGCAGTGACACTGCTAACACTGATTTCAACTCTGTCACAGTTGCGTAGAAGTAGCAAAATTACAATTTTGCTTATCGAAAGAGTAGGATACCTAAAGTGAAGTTAGCAGTAGTTTGACTAAATTGTGTTACAACTTCATTTTTTATATTAAATATGTAATTGAGGTGCTTTATGTACTGTTTATCACTGCAATGAAAACGTAGTCAGAACGAACTTCTCTAGGCTGTTAAACTGCCTCTTATTAGCATTGAAACTATATTTGCAGCACATTATCTTAGGCTATTTTTTTTTTTTTTGTAGAAGGAAATTGCCATCAAAGCATAGTTAATCTGAGCTGAATTAGATTATAATTGGAGTCCTTATGAATGGGGATTTAAAATTATTCTGTATTGTCACAGAGTGACAATACATTATTAGGATATTAAAAGTAGTTGGCAGCAGCATTGTAAGAGTACATTTTGCATTAACACTTTGTGCAAAGTTAACTCGCTTCATTTTTTTGTTTGCGCATTTTTCTAGTCTGTCCTGTTATAATAAACTGCAGAAACGTCAGTGAATTAAAGGTTTTTCAGCTTTAAAAATGCATCACAGATTAAGATATAACTTAAAAAAGGAGTCTATCCAAAGCCTTTTGAAGTCAACTGAAAGACTGTGACTTCAATGAGCTTTGGATGGGGCCCACAATGTGCTTATTGCAAAGTAACAGCTGTGCAGGCCTTTGTTTGCAGGAGAATCAGAAGTCTTACATTTGATGGTTGGGATACAGTGAAAAGCAAAAAAGAAGAAAGATGGAGGCAAAGTAATACATAGCATTTAAAAATGGAAATGAATGCTGTTTGTCTTAATTAGGAGATGCATCATAAGCCTTTGGCTTTCATTATTCAACTGAAAACATTGAAACAAAAAGCATCTGAAGAGGTCAGGATGTTTCTGTGAAGATTTTGCAGAAGGGCATATGAGCACTGTCTTGCAACCAAAAAGGAGTAACATCTTCACAGCTCTTTGATATACAAATGAAGAAGAATGGAAGATCTAGTTGATTTTTTTTTCTTTAACATGTACATTTGGGGGGGTGTTTTTTACTTACAGTTTACAGCAGAAGGAGGTACCAATGACTCAGAACTCAGTTTCTTGGGAAAACTTGCAGTGAAATGCAAGTACTTTTTCATGTCATATATGATTACGTATTTGGTAACCTTTAGAAATAGTTAACATGGCAAACATTGGCATAATGCAGTCAATTCTATGCACAGTGAGTAGAAATAAATGTGAGAAATCAACATTGTGAGATAAAATCGATTTGAATAACTAAATAGATTTGCCAACTGATGCTTACTAAAAACTTGTATGAATATATATATATATATGCACTTTTTAAAAAAATAGTATAACTACATAAAGGCATCCTAGCTGTCATTTGCTATAGAGTTTCCTTAGTTAGGCTTGTTAATAACAGAACAACACTTAATTTATTTTGGCTTTTGTGTTGTAATAACTGTCTCCACTATTTCTGTTTTGCTCTATACACAAGACACTGCTGAGGAGGCAGTGGCAAACAGCTGTTCAGGTGTTATTTGGGCTGTTGGTGTACATTTCAGCTGAACAAAATTAAGAGGGAAAGGAAGACAGGTTGATACACTGGTACCATGCCTCTGTTATCATAAGGAACACATCATATAATGCTTTAATAAAAAATTGAGATCTATCAAATATACTGTTGCCATAGTTGCTCTACTTGAAGGATGGTTCCAGATGCTCCTTGATGTAACCTTGTGAAATGTACTTTAATTACCAAATGAATTTTACTCCTGGTTGAAATGTACCAGTTTATTCTTCTGACATAAATGTTAACATTCACCTTTAATGTTTACCACTGCTGTATTTACTGATGGCAGCATGTACACTACCTCAGCCGTTGTTTTGTTAGGACAAGCAAGGAAACCTTTTTTAGCATTCTCACGTATTTCTTGCTTATTACAGATGCTTTCTACATCTTTTGTAGTTTGAGTTTCTTCTTCTTTGTCTTAGTGGGCGTAGTTGTATTTGATATACATGTGCATGGTATATGTATATGGTATGGTATTCCAGATACGGTCTTACCAATATACAGTCACTTCCCTGTCTCTTCTAGAAATATCTTGACTGTAACACCCCCACTTTTCATTTAACTTCTCTTGGCTGCATCGCAATGGCTGTATATAAACTCCAGGACATTTGTGCCCTGTGGCACGCCACGTGGTGGTCCTGGCCTCCTTGTAGTTCTGACTGGCTACCTTGCCAGAACACAGTTTAGCTGTAACTGGTGACACTAATGCTAATAGCACATCTGAGAACTGAGGACAACTGTTGCTACCATGTTATTAACCTCTACAGAAACTGCATTTTCAGATAAATGCTTCTAGGCCTTATGAGTATAAAGAAAATCTTCCAAATGGTAGCTGAATCTCAACCAAGGCCAAGCACGCTGCAGACATGAGTATAGAAAAACTATGGATGTTCCTACCATATTTTAATTTTTATTAACTGTATAGGCAAAGATTAAAGGTTGATGGGCTCATGTGAAATACATAGATAGTTGCCTAGTCAAACTGTAGGAGAAATAAGGCTAGGAAACACTTGGCTTTTACAGAGTCCTAGAGTTTTTGTCCATTGTAATTTTACAAAAACAAAACAAACCACTACTCCTGGTTTCACTGATGATATGTTAGTATTTTGAGGGGTCTCAACCCTTCTTATGATGATATTTAAAGCTTTTGAAAAACTCAAGTTTTGTTCTGGTTTCGGTTAAACTGAATTCTGGAAAATTCTTGGACCTCTCTTATGTGTACTCCCAACATCTCGTTGAGCATTGCTATTCAGTCAAAAGTAAAATCCAAAAAGAATATATTAAAAGATACATGTACTTACCAGAAGCACAGAATTAGTTTGTCTGGATAGAACAATACAAATTTAAGAAAGATTGTACTGTGCAGAGCATGCAATCATTAAAAACACTTTGCCACTTTGAGGATTTTTGGCTACTGTCTATTAAAGGACAGCACTATTTCTTCATTCATTACCTGAGCTGGAGAGGGAATATTAACTTCCTCTATAATTGCTACAACGTTTCCTGAAGTTTTGGAAACAAATCATATACTACAGCTTGCATTTCCCCACTTCTGAACTGATTGATTCTACTCTTCATGAGACATTTTATAATATTATTTGTACAACAAGATTTTATTCTTTTCTTTTCCTCTCAGCTTTGGATGGCTAAAGATGTCAAAGGCAGGAATACTTCAAGAGTTTTATTTGTTTCATGTTACAAATATCTTACTATAAGTAGATGCTGTAGTGATGTGCTTCTAAGCTTTTTAATACATTATCAATGTCAGCCTAACTCAGATAACTTCTCTGCAGCTAAGACTTGAAATAACGAGCTGCTTAGAACATTGAATCAGGGCAAAAAAATGTTGGAAATTCCGTTGTGAATATTGTACTTGCAAAATGGTCTTGGTTTCCTGTAATTTAGTAACAGTATCAGGCAGTTTCTTTGATCTTAATGTTTAAATGTCTCTAAAGAAAACTTTGTTTAGTTTTTTGTGGGTTTGGTTTTTTTTTTTCATTTACATTTGAAGTAATTGTCTTTGTTTTCCTGTTAAATGTTCAATAGAAAAATATGTCTTGGATCAAGCACATGTGCCTTTCTTTGGCCTTGCAGTATTTATTAATAGAATTTATTTATTTATTTTATACTTTCTAAACAAGAAAAAAAAATCCTTTTTCCTGTGAGACGTATTCTCCAAGTGGATTAATATTGTTCGTTGCTAATGTTTATTGGGGAAACAGAAATATATATAAACATTAAATCACCTAAATCCAGTGGGACTTTAGGATATTCCCACATGTCCAATCCCCCAAGAAATTTAGAAAATGGAATAAAGTTGAGCTATCCAGGAGCAGAACCCAGTGTAATTTTTTACAGCAAATGGAGTTTTAGTTGACCCAGAAGTGGGATTATAATACCCTGCACACCACAGTGCAGTCAGCTAAGCCAGTGTGGAAGGAGCATTCAGGGAACAAATGTGCCTGGAACAACATCATACTCAGGGAAACCTCTCCCTGCTCTGCTGTTGTGTGTAGCTGTGTAAGTTCAGGGTTTGCAGCACTCTCTTATGGACTTAAATGCCAGTGATGTGCTCTGTGATTTCACTGTGGCTCTCTGTCTTTACAAACAATGGCGATAGCCGTTACTCACGTTTTGCACAATAGTCTCAGGGATAGAACTGTTGCTTGAATGCTGTGATGCTAAGATTTTAGATGTAGCTGAAGAAACTACAGGTTGCTTTTCTGGATTACTGCTAAAATAACATTTAAGACACAAAGCACGTTCACTTGACTTCATGTGGGTCAACTGTCATTGGCTTCCAGCTGCCACCTCTGAAGCTCAGGTCAAACTCTTGCCCAGTATCATTTTTTGGGGAACTTGGAAGAGGAGAGACATGTACAACGCTTAAAGGCACAATGTACATATATATTGTATAAGTAAACAAGTAAACACCGTTGAACATGATTACACTGACAATTTGTTTAGTAATTGAGACTTTCACATTTCCTTGTGTGTTTAAAACAAGGAATAGCCATTTGCTCAGAGATTTGAAATATTTTTCTTTTACATTTTCAGAAATTAAAACCTTTTGACTCCTCTTGCTTTCATCACTTCATTGTAGATAGTTGCTTGACAATTCTGGACAAATGCTGAGTTCGAAAGGTGACCACTGCAATTCTACTATCAGAAGATGCTGCTGGCTCCCAAAGAATTCATAGGAATGCTACTCCCTGGGGAGATTTTCAGTTTTAATTTTATTTGTGCCTCAATCTTACAGTTCATACTTGAGGAAACCAAAGAGAAACGATAGGTTTCAATAGAAATGTCACTGCAATGTTTGGCTTGGAAGCATCCTGATTGATACATAATATCTCATTAGACCAATTGGATGCTTCCTAAAACAGTTTCTGCTTTGCCTTCCTAAATACTAGAAAACATACATGAATCTTGCAGACACATCAGAAGGTTAGGCAGTGTTAGATCAAAATAACTGAGGGAAGTAAACTGAAAAGCATATTGCCTTGGTAGATTTTATAGGAAACAGGGATATACAGCACATTTTTCTGTTCTGTTGTCACTGAGTGGAAGATGAATACAGAAAGAAATGCTACATATGTACCTGGGTTACAACAATACAAAGAAAATTTGCAAGTGTTATTTTGAATTATACTCATCAATAGGTCAGATAATTTTTCTGATGATCCCTAAATCCAGAATCAGGCTGTGTTTTCATCACTGCTGAGATCAGACTGCTGGAACACTTGAGTGACTATATACTAATTATCTCTCTAGTGTCCTACTTGTTCTTGAGCTGGTGATGCCACTCTTTTTTTCTTTCAATGCACCTCACTTTTCTGTCTTTGAGGATGTATAAGTTGAAGTGAAAATAGAGGGACAAATTTCTTTTTCCTTTATTGCCTACTATGTAAGCAAGATTTTTTCAGAGCAATAATAATTTAATAAATATTTGTTATAAAATGCTTAAAATCTTGATTTTCTCCAACAGCAGATAATGACTGTTCTCATACAGTCAATACTTTCATCATCAGAAAAGTTATATAGAGCAAAAAAGGGAAGTCAGGGTGTACAGAAATTGCATTATATGTCTTGGAATCTAATAGAAAATTACATTTTTCCAAGAATTTCTGTGGGTGTTGTCAAATTTCAACACAGAAATACAGTTTGTGGACCCTATTTACTGTGTTCAGTGTCAAAGAGCTGTGCTACAAGATGTAGCACAGAAACAAAGCAATGGCTTTTGATCAGTCTGACTTAATTTACGGCAAGCAGTCTTGACAGCAAACAAGTTACAGCACAACTAAAATTCCTTATGTCATGTTGTACCTTCTATCAAACTTTGACTCCATTTTCGATCTACATGATTATATCTAGGTTCAGGATAAAACTGCACTATATCTACATTAGATGAACAGTCGTAATAAAGATTCAGGGATAGGATTACTTTTAGTACTTTCTGCTAAGCTCAAGGACTGCTCCATAATTTCAGCCATACATTCTTGTTAGTTAATTAGTTCATCAGTTTCCTTAGAGTTACAATCACTCCTATGCAAGATTCTGTTCAGCTAAGCTTTGGAATTCGTTTGTGACCAGACACATGGAGCCAAGTAAAAAAATGAGAGATATTTAACATTTAAAATTGCCAGCAAAAATTATTTTAGAAATATTTTTTTGAACTACTTGAGAAGCTGCATAATTTTGAAGAGATGAAAAGGTTATTTGATGATGAAGATTTTGGTTCTAATAAGCCCAGTACTTTGATGGAGATACTCCAGCAAGATTCTCAAATAAGCCATTTCTTTCTAAACAGATAGGTGAATATACTAATAAAGAGGTAAATCCCAGCTTTTTTGTGCACATATTACAGTAATTAATTCAAAATACATCCAAACTTTTATTTAAATGGTATGTATCACTGAATTTTGACATTTATGCTGTTCTTCAGATAGCACCATTATATGCTTCTCTGCGAACACTGAGCTTAAGACTGGCTTTCTTTACAAAATGCAAATCACAGTTTAAATGCTTTTTAAAAATACCTCAATTTACCCCAAAACATGGCAATTATTTTTGAACTTTTACATTATTTGTAATCTGAAGGTGAATAAAAGCCATAGATTGAGCAATATCAACTACATAGTACCAGATGCAGACTGATAGTGACCACATAGATCACTGAAGACAGACTGAATAATGGTTCTTTTGCAGCGGACCTCAATTTTAACAAATGCGGGACCACTGATTCTTTAACCAGAAAAAAGTGCGAGACTTGCAGAGCTGCTACTCTGCAATATGTTATGTTGACTGTCTTCAGCCATTTTGTAGGATTCAGTTCAGTCTTAGACAACCCTCTTGTTTTCCCAGAATGGGCAGAAAATCTAAAAAGGGGTTCTCAACCACAGAAGTTCTTAGGATTTCCTTTGTCATCTTGAAATAATATCCACGGTGAAATCTGCGATCTCCTTTACTTCTGGAAGACATTCCTATGACTTTCAACTGCAGTGGACCCTAGCTCACTGTAGGAGGTAGCTAAACATTTCTGCAAGTTACTGACAGTCATGTGTAAAGGATTTACACAGATTAACATGTTTTATACTGAGCGCAAAATAAACCTTTAAAATCTAAACCTTTGTTAGTTTTGATCCCAGTGTGATGTCAGTTTTTCACCATCCTAAATATCTGTGAAAACGGCGGGACAAATGTACGTTATTGTAGTGGGATAATACAGACTAGGTCAATTCTCCTCCTCCAAGGGAAGAAGAACTCTTGTACTAAGAAAAACATTCCTGCAAAGCCTAGTTTCCCCTCATACATTCTCTTTAATAGGTTTATTCTCATGCATAATCTGAGTAAGTTTTCTAACTGATGGGAATGAAAGAAGGAACATTGCTGAACATAGAAAATAGTGTTAAGGGTGCAAATCTTTGGCAGTTTCCTCGATTCTGGAAAGAATTGAAATTAATTATAAAGGGCAAAAAAATTGACTCTTTTTTTCCATACACTTAGTAGAACACTTTTTTTCCCTGTGTTATTTGTAGTACTAACTATTTGGATCAATGGATTGCTAATTAGAAACTGACTTTGGAAGGCTGCAGCATGCTTCTTAATGATTCATGTGTTTGCATTGATTTTTGCATAAAAGCAAAATCTAGCTGTACTATTTAACACTTAGAAATTGGTCCTCAATGAACTATTTGGAGCTTAATAGGCTTGATAATACTTGGAAGCTCATTATTGTGTTTTTATCATTATTTCTTGGATTAAACTATATACATACACACATATGTATATATACACAACACGCACACTCACATACGGAGTTGTATTAAGCCAAAAGACAAGGTAGGCAGCAGCTTATGGCAGCAGACTCTATGCTTCATCTATGCCAAAGATTGGGCCTGGCTTTCTAGGCTGAACAGCAGGTCTTTGTTTCCTGCCTTATACAGCCGCCCTCCTCTCCTGCTGTTGCTAACACCGAGTGAACAAACAGCATGTAATCTAGGGATGTGTAGCTTCTTAAAGAAATGGCAGTCGGTTTTCTTGTCTGTCTTTCCTTCAGGAAGGTGTAGGAGCAAAAATCTCTCTGACACCCGTCATTTTCAATGTTCTGCTGCTGCTTATGCCAGTAGCAGGAGGCCTTTCCTCTGTGGGAGGACAGGGAAAGGGTAGTAGATGAAGACAGGTCCATGGGTGACAAGCAAAGGGTGGCAGGTGCAAGTCCTGTGCTTCAAGAAAGTGAGGAAGAGGATGATTACCCATGAAAAAGGGCAAGCTCTCAGAACAGCAGAAGGAGAGAAGAAGAGCTGTCACTACCCTGATCCACAGCCTCACTAAATCCTCACTTAGCTTCTCCAGCCTTTTTAGCCTTCTCAATCACTTTGCACCCAGAATATCATGGACCTTCATTGACCTCTGAGTTGCTAGCTCCGATATTACTCCAGAAACCCCATTCTCTCCCCCCACAACCCATCTGTTCTGTCCGCTGAAGCCTCCACTGAATCTTTTTAGCCTCTTTCTCCCATCTGCTGTGACCCATATTGCTGCTTCCATAAAACTGACTCTGCCTACACTGCTGAGAAGCCTTCAGCTGAGTTAGCATATACAATATGGATTGTTGGTGTCATACGGCCTATATATGTATGTCTATAAACAGATTTATTGTCTAGATATGCAGCCAGCAATTCAGCCAAGGTTCCTATGCACATTCTTAACTTTTTGTCCATGAATACTTAGAATGTAAACTTAGGCACCTGCCAAAGTTCCTTGCAAAACTGGGGAACTAATATCCAGATGGTTAGTTACAGGATCTGTATCTAAGATTCAACTTAATTCTCAATCTGTGGACATATTTAGGGCTATTGATGATAGGTCTTTGCTTCCAAATCCATGTAACGAATGCTCAGAGCACGTTCTTGCACTATACTGCCAAGGTCACCCTGACTATTTTATCTTATCTTTATTTATCACTGTTAAGAGATTACTGGAAAAAGAAATTTCACTCTGTTTTTCAGTTCTGCTTTAAATTTTGCAGTATGTAAATCTATATTTCTTCATGAGAAGAGGTTTTCAATTTAAAATTTCCAACACATCTGAACTCTCCGAGAAGGACAGCAATCAGATTGACCAGTTAGCAAATCTTTGAAGCAAGATGCTGATATTGTAATGAATCCAGATTCAGTTTTCAACATTAAAAAATATCCCTGCCTGCTCCTCTTGACTAGTACAGAACCTGCACTAATCCAGAACAGTATCAATTAACCACAGACACCCAACTGTAAGAGCTACTTTAGCAGACAGGTGGAATTGGACTAATTATCATACAAGGTTACACAGAAGGAAAAAAGACCTGCAGTCTCTTTAGGAGAATTACAAGCCTGTGATGGCCCCCTCCCATCGCTGCAATTATCTCCAAATCACATCTGTCAAGCCGTAGGGAAGCATTCCCATGGTTTGTGGCTGAGAACAGTCAGGTAAACTGTTTTAGTTGGATCAAAAATTCTCCGTACCTCCACTTGTTTCAAAGAATACTGTACTGTAACTGTTTCTCCAGTAAAAGAGACCCTTGTAAGTGTAAAAATGACATTATAAATTAACCTTTTTTTTCTTTATCAATCTTTATGTTGAGTTACCATTGAAAGATTTCAGCCTCAGAATGATTCTTACTGTCATGGCTAAACTGAGATTCCTTTCCACCCAGATTTGAGAAGGTAGTTCCTCTGTTGAAGGAGAAGACCGGTATCTGGGGAAGGATCAGTACAAGCATTTGTGCTGAATGAAGAACCTGCTCAGTTTATAAGTGAGAGGTGTTTATAAAAGAATGAAATTCCAAGGCCTAAATCTTTGGAGACAGAACTGAGTTATATCTCAGAAGCACAATGGCACCTCTTTTATTTGGGATTCTCAGTTATGAATCTTAAACCTAGGCCGTAAGTCATCTTTTTGCTGGAGGTCATGAGAGAGCAGTCCTTTTCTTCACTTCACAAACTTGGCATTCTAACCTGCATCTTGGAAAAGATGGGTTGTAGAACCTGGGAGAAAGATCTCCATCATTCTTGTGAAGTACTCTTATGACTGTTTTGTAAATGTATCCTTGTTCAACGTATTTATATCTGGATATTTTTTGAAGTGATGGAGTCTGAACTGTGGGATCAAGCATTCAAATATTTGTAGCAGATGATTTCTGATGTTAAGAATCCAATTCTCTATGCCTGCAGTAAATTGCTGACAAGTCTTTCTGATGGTCTTTTAGAAGATGGAAAAATCAAATGTGCACAAATTATTTGAAAATAATAGAGTTTTAGAGAAAGTAGTTTGCAAGATCGTTAACAGAAAATGTTTATTTTCTTCAAAGAAAATTGTGTTAATTGCAATTGCTCTCATTCTTTGTGTCTGCCTCAGTAGATGCAAAGACAGTGAGAGGGGCAGTGTCGTCTGCAAGCAGTCAAACTCCAAACATGGGAGAAACAAAGTGAAAGCAGCTATTTTTGTGATTGACTGTCACAAGATCATGCCATGTCCAAGGTCTGAATCTTAGCTGCAGAGTCCAGATGGCAGCTTTATGGAGAGCCAGCGCTTTGATCTTGAGCATTGGCTCAGTGTTTCTAGAGATCTAGAGCTAAACCACTGGATGAAAGTTTTGAGATTTGTGCTTGTGTTCACAAGATGGTCTAAGGCACATTTGGAATCTGGGAGCTGACATGTAGACATAGAGACTATTTAATTATTCTAAAGAATTATTATCAGAGGGAGAGCAAAAGACAGGAAAGATTAAAGAACATTGAACTTTGAACTGCTCTTGAAAAAAATGTATTTAATCTCAGTTATTTTTAGTACATTATCAAGGCCCATTTTCATTGCAATGTAATTATCTTCAATGCATTAATTTATTTTACAGTGTTATTATACATATTGCGCTGTTCATACAATATTAACCTAAATATAAATATTTGTGTTAATTCAATCTATGGTGCCAGCAAATTTTAAAACCTATATTGATTGATATCTAAAAATGGGTTTGATTCTACCATTGAGCTCTTTCAGTGATTCATATCAGAAATGCTCAATAGAAACTAGGTGATGTTATTGGAAAAAATATTTTACCAAGATATCTAGGGATTCTCTTTTTCCAGTATAGTCATAGCTGCTTTTTCAGCCAAAGGGCTAAACTCATTGTTTGTTCTAAGTAATCTGTAGTCATTTTTCTTTAAAAGTGAGAAGGTAATGGTAGGATTGAAAAACTGGGGAAGAGGAAGACGTGTTATTCAAATGTACTTCCCTCTGTTCTCTCTCTACCTGCTCACAAAAATCCATGTTTTCCTCTTGAATCCATGCTTCAAGCCCCTTTCCTTCATTTCTGGTCCTCCAGGTTTTCAAAATCTTCCCACCTGTTGCTCAAAACATAATGTTTATACTTATTCCTTCCAGTGTGTGAACTCTTCATGGTGAAGTATGTCAGAAAAAGCCATAGCTGTATTGCTTCTTTGTGTGGATACAACCTACTTGCTATATATTCTCTGAAATGTATGTCTGTAGACTTATGGGAAAATTAATAAAACAGAAATTAAAACTGACAGCTTTGAAATGATATGCTACCCTTAGCATATGGACTACCTCACACGAGCACTTTACAGGATTTGTATCAGGATTATGGACAGTAACTCAATGGGGGATAACTTCTGAACTATATTCCTAAATCTCATTTGACAGTTTTTGGATGCTGTATAATTCTTACAGTATTATAATGTCATGCCAGTGATGCTACAGTCATCATTAAGATAGTCCTTTCATTCTTAGTGCTAATTTTGTCTTATAATAGCTTTTGCAGTGGAATTTCTTATGCTTTTTCAGAGTAGACAAATGAGCTTCCTTAAAAAAAATTAAATGCTTCGTTTTCCATCAAGATACATTTTGAAGATTCAGTTTCCTCAGAAATAGGCAGCTAGATCTGGAGAGAAAAAACAACAACAAAGCTTTATGCTCTGAGCTTTTAAATATATACGAGTGATTCACAGTAATAGTTTTGGCAGCATTATAAAAAATAAGTTAGGAAGTGAAGATGTGTAAACAGAATTAATTTTATTAGGATTCTGTACTAATTTACTTGCAGTACTGGTATACATCAAGAATCTTATATCTTTAAGGGAGTGACTGAAAGATTAGGATAGGTTTAATTACGTAAGTCAGAGAGCAGACCCCTCTGTTGTCCTCTGCCACATCCAAATTCTAGATCAGGGTTTAAGGCATTTTCTTGGAATATGGAAATGATAGCAATTTGACCTGGAATACTTGTCTACTGGTGAGCCTGGTTGATATTTCCTGGAGCTGTTGGCCACTTTGCAATCCTTGCACTTCACTATTCTCCTCTTGGAAATACCGGAAGTATGAGGAAAGAGATGCTGCTTTTCAGTTTGAACAAAATGTGATATGTAAAATAAAATAAAATATTTTTGGCTTGATAAGGAGAAAAAAATATTATTTTGAAGGGATTGCATTGCTCTTTTTCTAGAAAATGTTTACATCAGTTCTTTTTTTCATAACTGGTGTCAAACTGTTAAATGGCAACTGAAGGTGCAGACTTAGTGGACGTGGCTAGTTGTAGATATCATACGGAAATCTGCTTCGATTAAACCAGTTATAAGTATGACTTCGTTTAGCCAGTATAATTCTGAAAAGTTACAGTAAAAATGAGGTGCACTAGAAAGTCCTGCTATTAAAACTCTTGACAATGACTCAGAGACATCAATGAGCAGCTGACTGTCCCATACACTGATTATGGTCAACCTGAGGGATCAAAGTCCTTCAGCGAAAGCAGCCACAGCCAGAATTGAGACCAGATAACTTCAAGTGAAGCAAAGATTGCTTACTGTGGAATTAAAACACAGTCTTCCCTTCTGCATAGCTGTAACTGTCTCTGTTGACTTAAACTCTCTGGTTATATTTATACAATCTTCCTGAACGAACAAGTATTGTAACTGGTTTGGTGTAAGGACAGTGGATGTCTTTGAGCTTCGTCAACTGTTTCTACCTCACATATAAGAGCTCTTTGCTGATAGGAGCCTTCACTTTAGAGGGGCCTTGACAGGCTTGAAAGGTGGGCCTGTGTGAACTGCATGAAGTTCAACAAGGCCAAGCGTGAGGCCCTACGTGTGGGTCAGCACAATCCCAAGCACAACTACAGGTTAGGCAGAGAAAGAGCAGCCCTGAGGAGAAGGACTTGGGGGTGCTGGTTGATGAAAAGCTCAACATGAGCCGGCTGTGTGCACTGGCAGCCCAGAAAGCCAACGTGTCCTGGGCTGCATTAGAAATAGTGTGGCTGGCAGGTCAAGGGAGATGATTCTCCTTCTCTACTCTGCTCTTGTGAGACCCCACCTGAAGTACTGCATCAGCTCTGGTGTTCCCAGTACAGGAAAGATATAGAGCTGCTGGAGCGAGTCCAGAGGAGGGCCACAATGTTGGTCAGAGGGATGGAGCACCTCTGCTATGAGGACAGGCTGAAGGGGGTTGGGCTTGTTCAGCCTGGAGAAGAGAAGGCTCTGGGGAGACCTAATTGCAGCCTTCGAGTACCTGAAGGGGCCTACAGGAAAGACAGAGAGGGGCTGTTTATTAGGGAGTGTAGTGATAGGACAAGGGATAGTGGGTTTAAACTAAAAGAGGGGAGATTTAGATTGGACATTAGGAAGAAATTCTTCCCTGTGAGTGTGATGAGGCACTGGAACAGGTTGCCGAAGAAGCTGTGGAGGCCCCATCCCTGGCAGTGTTCAAGGCCAGGTTGGATGGGGCTTTGGGCAACCTGGTCTAGTGTAGGGTGTTCCTGCCCATGGAAGAGGGTTTGGAACTAGATGATCTTTGAAGTCCCTTCCAACGCAAACCAGTCTATGATTCTTTGATTCTGTGATTTGTATTTGATTCTACTCATTCTGTAAATTGCATCAAGTGTGTTTGACAGTTACCTGTGCTCTAGATAGGGGTTAGAACTAGTTTTGCAGGGCATAAGCTGTGCTTTGTGCTGTTTGGAATGCCTTTGTTCCAGTGTGTACAACTGAGATTGTTACAATATTCTAGAAACATGTTTTTACTCTTTTGGAGACAGATTGTTGCTTTCAGAGACTATCAATATCTGCTTTCAGGCTACATGCATTTCTGATTATACAATAGAATTGGTTCTTCACTTCGGATGCAATAATTTTATAGTTAGCAAATATAAATACAGCTAGACAATCCATGATTGATTTCAATAAATGTGAATTTATTTATGTTGGTGAAATTCCAGCCATTGCGCTGCATGAAAGTCCAAACTGATTATGAGTCTCAAGCAGAAGGACTGGGTGAGTGTGAAGTAGAAGGAAAGACAGCCTTCCTCAGGTCGCATGCAGTAGATGAAGAACCAGTTCATGGAAACCACATCCAAACTGTGCAGGTGTCTCTGCCAAGAAGAGACTAGGAGGTTCTGCACAGCAGTGAATACACTAGCTCTAGGTATATTCTCACTTTCTTTTCAGAGCCATCTGCATAAGGAGTTTGGGTGAATTTTGACTGCCTACAATGTTGTCTCTGCTAGTCCCATAGGAATTCCTGTTGATCATGTGTGCACGTATATAGTACATCTTATCTTCTAGCCTTGTTTTATTTTGTTGTGGAAGTATATTTGAATATATGTGGAAAAAATGCATTTTCAAATATGCGGCTCATCACAAAATAGTGAAAGTGGCATATAGGGGGTTAAGGGAATGATGAGGCAAAAAACTGCAGTGCCAGCAGAACTCCCCAAAGGGTAAACAAAACTCTTAACTGTTGCAAACAATAAATTGTCAATACCTTGTAGAAGCAGTGGATAATGAAAAGTTATAATGCCTATAGTTAGTACCCTCTTTAAAAGAATTTACACAGGATATGAAATTAAATTCTGTGCACAGTTCTCTTAATTTGTCCTTAATTAAACAATACTCCATAAATGGTGCATTCAGTGACCAAATGTTCAGAGACAGCAAAATGGTGGGTCCCAAGCCATTAGGAATGAAATAAAGTTAGTCCCCTGAGAGCCTGCTAGAATCTGGTCTATCTAAGTGACAACTGATGGTTTAGGAAAGATAATTAACTTTGCAATTACAAACCGCAGCTTTCACCGATGCTGTTTCTTTCAGTATTCTCTTCTAAATGTTCTACTATTTTTACAGTGAGATAAAATGCTTTTTAAAAATCCTGAGCTCATAAGGATTAATTTTTTTCCTACACAAATAGAATTTGAATGTTTTATTTTAAAGATATTGGATCAATAAGTATATGTGCAGTTATTTTATAAATTACAAAAGATAAATATTATTTTTTTAATGACTGTCAAGATTTCTTTCTTTACTTTAAAGATAAAAGAGACTTGGTGCATCAGACAAATTTGATTTTTTCCTTTGGTAGCGTATCCTGACCTAGCAAAACTAAATTAGATTTGTTCTTTAGCCATGTAAATTGAAATTCTTTTCAGCATAGGGAACATCAGTTCTAACCTACTAACGTGCCTTCACATTGATAAAAAATACCTGCATCGAAGGAGGATTGCTGGTTGAATCCATATGTCTATACCCTTGATTGTCTTTACCATAATGTCTCCTAGCATGTAAATTAGTGTATTTTCATGCTGGCATACGTGTCCTGAAATCATCAAATACCGCAATATGCTCGTAGTTACATGTGCAAGTATCGGTGTTTTGATATATTAGGGGATTATGAAAAAGCTTAGCTTTGAGGGTGTAATATTATATTTTGTTATAGTGTTTTGCTGAGACTGTAGACGTTTGTGTACCAAGGAGAGTTCCAGGTAGGTATGGACACAGGTAAGCAAGAAGACAGAATCAGGACCAAAACTTCAGGAAAAATCTATTTGTGACTGTATTTTCTGCAATTTCACATATTGTAACATACTGTATAGCACTAGAACTGGCTTCAGGAAATCCCAGCTGTAAGAGAGCAGACCAAGCTAATTTGGCATGCTACAAATGACCAGTACCATACATTGATTTAGTAGCTGAAAGTCAAATTTAGACCCCACCCTAAGCCCTCCCTTATCATCAGCTTCAGACTGGTGCTGATGCTTGATGTCAGGCTCTGCTGCAGGCAGCATAGGTTCTGGCACTGTGTTTGCTGGGGTGTCCCATGGAAGTTTGCTGCTCTAATCAACTCCTCATTTTGTGTGTGCTTAGGGCAAGCCAATTTGTCTCTCTATGCCACCGTGATAAGTGATAAGGGCACTTTTCTCACAGACTTTGGGTTTGAATTGAAAAGTCATTGGAAACTTTCTTACTGCACACATGTACGATCAAGGATGCTACACTCTCAGATCTTACTCACAGACTCTGGATGCTCTGTAAGAACAAATAATTTTAAATAATGTACTTTCCGATTAAGGTACATTTCTGTGAATTGTGCTGTATATCTTCAATTACAGTGGTCACATCTGTACAACTTCACATTTGCCATTTATATGTAATTAACCTTGGAAAAGTAGGGAAAATATTGTGGTAATAGTTTGATATTTAATTACAGTACTTGTAAGTGGCAATTTTAAAGACTTTAATGACCAGCCCTGTGTACTAACATGTAAATTTGTAAATTGTCAGGGGGAGGAATGTTATTACCGATAACTCGTATATATTCCGTTTCCTTAACTAATCTTCCTTCATGACTATGCTTTAAAATATTCAGCTGTCTTGTATGTCATTTTGTCCAACTTTGCCACTTGTGAAGTGATACACACATATGCTTCATCACAGAAAATAGTTCCATCATATCAGAGGGCTTAGGGTTTTAAGGTAGTCTGAAAACTTGTATGAAAGGAATTACTGCCTTTAAAATGTCTGATGTTGCCCTCACTGATGTTTATACGGGCCTCTGGACTTTGTGTTGATATTTACATTTAACATCTCTTTCCACTGTAATGTGATGCAGTTTTCCAGAATACCACCTTTAGTGAGGTATGTAAAATTCTTGTTGAGCATTACACAGGCTGCAATGCTACTTCCCCGTCCTTCAGTGTTGATTTGTCTGAGGATAATACACAGAAGTAGAGGACTATTGCAATAAAGAAAGCAGCAAAGATCCTTTATTTGAAAGTACAGGAGTGTTTGCATTTTTCTTTATTTATTTATATAAAATGCATGTAATTATTGTCAATCACCGTCTGGTTTTTTTATATTTAGAAGCAGCTTAAAAAATTACACGGTCTAAACTCATCCCAGGTTAATAAAACATGGAAAAAATAATAGATCTATGGGAAAATGCATCTTATACATCTGGATTACTATAAAAAAAGGGAAAACGATACCATTTTGAAAAAAGAATTAACTTTAGTTCCTGTCCATTCTTTTCGTGCAAAGACTTTCCAATGTGTTTTAGTAGTTTTAATCTAGATCTTAGTTTGGACTGATGCTCCATATGGATTAAAAAACAGATAGCAAGAGATGGATTCAGGTTTTCAAAATCATCAAGTGATTTGAAAGAAAAGTGCTTCACAGTGTTAAGTTCCAACAATTTGATTTGGCTGTTATTGTGGAACCCTGGTATCCAACACTGAATTTCTTCAGAGAGGAAAACTTTATCTCCACCCTCTTTTATGATGTGTGATCCAAAATGCCAATCACTGAGAATGGAATACAATTATATTCACTAATATGTCTAAAATAGAAACTCTTGCTGTCAATATATACTCATTAGTACTGAGCTGCAAATGAATTCTGGAATTGTGCTCTTATTAATTAGGTGGCAGACTAGAAAACTTCCTTGCTTCTGTTTAGCCAGATGGAGGGACAGTGGGTGTAATGACCTATGTTGGGCCTTTCCCAGGGGATTTCTTTGGTGTTTCTTGGTGTCAGGATGGGTCTCTCTTCCATTTGCCATTTAAAATAAGCAGCCCCAAACTTACACAAGTGTGCACTCAAATTACATTCAGGAAAAGATGTGGTAATTTTATTTAGCTTTAAAATTAGTTATGCATCACATTCTTAAAACTCCAGAGGGACTTGGGCACACAGATGCAAGGCAGAATAGATTTTTTTCGGAAAAGGGAAGTCAGTCTGCTTTCTTTTCCTCTTGCACTGTCCTACATAGTCTGCCACATTGTCCATCAACATGCAAGGGTTTGGTTTCAAAACTCATTCTCTTTCTTGTCTTTTACTATTTTTTTTGGCCCTATGAATTCTTTAAAATTCTAAGAGACTTCAATGACTCAAAAATAGACTTTTGAGGTAGGAGAGGCACAGGGGAAGTTGCTGATCAGCCACATGAAAAGTCCCTAATTCTCTAACTGACCCTGTATAATCTTAACAGCCGTCAAGATACTTAAACGTGTGTCTTCATTAAAGGGTATGAGTAATACCATACACCGAATGGAATTACTCATGGACTTGAAGTTTTACATGTACCTAGTATCATACTGCATAGTAGTCTACATAAGGAGATATCTGAAACAGTCAAAAGATATTGTGTCCCTTTTTTTTGCTTGTAAGATTTTCAGTAGATACTTCAGCATTGTCAGCATAAAAATAATTCTTTGAAAGCTGGTAATTCATTTGAAATTAATAAGAAACAGAAAAAAACACTCCAAAATATTACATAACATCAAGTTGTGAGTTTTCACAGGTACATTTCTGTATTTGAAACAAAGTTCTAAAATCTGTGGCACTTGAGTTAATTGGAAAAAGATATTTTCTACTGACTTCACGGATGACTTAATTTTCCACAAATAACTATTCTTTGTGAGCTCCCAACTGGTGTTGGTTCTGCCAAGTAAAAGCTAACACCAAAAGAATCAGGTGAGCACCCTCATTTCCCACTGTGTTTCTTTTCACCTCCCACTGTGCTACTTACTGCACAGACAAATATTGACAAGTGTTATTATTTATGTGGATCTAACAAATTTCTGTCTAAATGCACAAGAACGTGCAATTTTTTGCTCTCTATAGATGAAATATTTTTTTGCAAAATAATCTGGATAATGATTTCAGACAAAAGAAAGGCTTACGATTTTTTTGAAAAAAAGAAATTTATTTAGTAACTTAGTAGATCATTTACTTGAACTTTATTACAGAAAATTGTGACAATGTTTTGGATTTTGTGAGTCTGAAATCACACATATAAATCGTATGGTAGCTGTATTGCGATGCAAGACTTAAAAGCTTACTATTGTGTAGTGACATGTTTTCTCATTCTCATATCCAACGTCCTCAGCTTGCAAAAAAATGTTTGATTTCTTTTTATTTTCTTGTGAGTGCTTGTAATCTTCCCTCTGTCCTGTCTCAAGAAATGCAAAGAGATTGGTCCAATGAGTCAGTGATTTCCTTCCCCTTCTTTTGAAATAAAGGATGAAAGGCAATGTGATTAAAATCCATTGCAGGCCTGGGAACCCTATACCGGGAAGCAGGCGGGACCTGAGTATTTGAATTCACAATAGACAGACAGAATGCATGACTGAAACAATGGTCAGATCATATGCTACAGTATACCTGATCTCTGCATCACTATGGCAATTAATTACCCACGTGTGACTGTTTGCCATAATACCGCTGCTACTGTCCAAGATAATCCCATTTTTCACTTTGTGTGCTAATGACAAAACCATTAAGAAAAAAAAAAACAACAAACAACCTGTTTCAGAAGTATACAATGTGGCTCTAAGTGCAAAAAAAATAGCAGATGAGGAGTAAGCGAGATGCTATTTTTACATAATTCTTTTTCAGAAGACAGTTGTACTTCAAGCAGTTTTACAGGCATGGCTTAATGAGTGCCTGCCTGGGGCCAGCCATATCAACTTTGAAGTCATCTGAAAGCTGAGGGGAGAGAGATTGGGTACTAGTCGTTGGACACTTTCAGAGTAATGTAAAAGGGCATGACTCCCATGAGATCCATTTTTCAGATCCCTACATAGTAGGTCACTTTTTGAGGCTGACCCTTCTATCAGGCAGAAACAGTGAATGTACCAGAGCTGTCATCTATCATGTCTGCCCATCATGTTCAAAGCAGGGTAAGATAAATTTCATTCTGCCTTTTTCTTTCAAGCTTTTTATTTTCCTTCTATTTTTTTACTTCTTTTTTAAGAAATGTATAAAAATGCACCCTGGTGAACTGTTAAGTGCCAGAGAGTATTAGCCTTTTAATGTTCGCTTTGTATGTTTATATTTTTTGGGGTGGGTTTGGTTTCTTTTTTTGGGGGGGAGTGGAGTCTTTTTTAATCAAAAAGTGCTAATGGACCAATGAAAATACATGCAAGTTCTAATTTAACATATAATGATTTTTCAATATTTTTAAATACTTATCAGTACAAGACTTCTATGAGGGCTTTAAGTCCTTAACAGTGTCTGAAGGACCACTTTATCAGAATAAAAATAAATACATTAATATATTCTGCTGTGTGAAGTAGGTTCAAAATAATATGTACACAGTAGATAATGGAAACATGTTGACATTCTTAAGGTTATAAACACATTTGAAGTTATCCTAATTGTAAAATTGAAGATTGTGAAGTACAATGTCCCTGAAAATCCTAGAACAGCATCTTTCTCATTTCACTAATTGCTGAAACACTTGAGATCTCAGTATGATGTTTTTTCCTCTGCACAAATGAGCAAGTGGAGGCCACAGAACCTCTTTAAAAGAGCAGATGTGTTAAATAATTAATTTATAAAGTAAATTAGTGTGGGGACTAGAGTATGGATATTATGACTTATCCAGGTGAGGTTTTGGTGGGTTGAACTAGGGGTGCAATATTGGGTTTTGTGCCAACAAGCAGTTGTATAAAATCTTTCTTTCTTCTTGGCAGAGCAGTGCGGGGATCCATACTTCTGGGTGCTATGCTTGATACTGTGAATTGCTTTGGATGTTAAGGCTGTATGTTCATCAGTTCTCTTCAGAAATCCTAAGTGATCCTTTTTCAACTTTGCTGATAAAGAATGTTTACCTTCCCTACTCTCATTCAAAATGCTCCATTTTCTTTGTGGGTTTTGGTTGGTTGGTTGGTTGTTTTTTTCCTATTCTTTTTCTCAAAGAAAAGGAACAAGAAGCAATCTGCAACTTCTACAACAAAGCAAGGAACCGTACCCATTACTGTCTGATAATCATAAAATAAAAGGTGTTAATTTTGTCCTGTCCAGCAACAAGTCAACAAATAGGAAGAGGCATAACATAAAAAAATTATTTGGGGGAGAGCTCTGTATGCAGCTCCTTTTTGTTAGGAATCAAAAGTGTAGAGTTATTCAGATCAAACTATAGCTACTGAATACTCTGAACACATACATTTGGCCCCCATAGCAGTGATTGTGGTAAAAAAATTTTCAGATAAAGTACTCGGAATATTTTTGGAGGAGGCAGTCCAAGTGGCAAAGAGGATAGCACATGAACTGATCTCAGTCCTGACCACTCTGGTGTTTGTCAAGCTGTCTGCCTATTGACATCTGCTACCTCAGGATCGATAATCCCATTCGCAGCCCCAGTGCTGGTTGCTCTGCTGCCTATTTTGAAACCTCCTACAGAAAAACTGGCAAGGGCGTTCCACCTTGTGCACTCATAGCAAATTATAAGGAGTAAGGATATACCTAAGGCTGAAGATAAGATGGAGAAAAAGTGATTAGAAACTGTCGCCTTAAATAAAAATTCTCCAAATTTAGGAAAACAAAGTCTTTATCACTAATTCCCATGGGGACAAGCAAAAACCAAATACTCCATATCCCCTGAAGACATACTTGCTCAGTACAAAAACTTGCAGTAGGATTCAGGGTTCATCTAACTTCTCAGTGATCTCTTCAAGGATCCCTTTCTTCTGTTAAACAATGACCACAGCGTTCTGGAATTCCCTTGTAAACTTCAACCATACCTTGTAGCATGTAGACACTTAGGGATACCCAGATTCATAGACAGCAGTAAGGAGCCTGGAAGTCTTTGAAGGATCTCATTAATTTCATTCTGCAAAACATCAAGTACTTTAATTTTTGTTGTTGCTTTTACTTAAATTCCAGAATTTTGGTTCCAGAATGATTTGGTGCAAGGTCTGCAACAATCTGAGTACAAGAGGTTCTTCTCTCAGCTCCTCAAAGACTCCCTTAATACTGAAAGTATCAAATACAGGCCAAGTACAAGAAAACACAAGTGCAGGCTTTGTTCTTGCCTACAACGTCATCAGTATTTTAAAGGAAGGCATATCCTAAATCACAACAGAAATAAAAAGATTTAATTGTGCTCTGTCTTACAAATCATTGAATTGTTGTTGGAAACATGGAGAACCTGACAAGAAGTGGTCTTCTCACAAGCCTAGTCTTATTTCCGAATAATTTAAATGAGAGTTGAAGTAGCTTTCTTAGTGTCATCTTTTTAGGGAAATTATAGAAAAAAACCTTTCAATGACTAAGGACAAGAGAACATTTGTAATGCACAATCCCAAACAAACTTGCTATTTTCAGCTTTACAGTAGAAATTTAAAAAATTGGGATGGAAAATCTGTGTTTTTCTAGCAAACTCTTGTATTATCTATCATGTGTGCAGTTAAAACTCCAGCTAGAGATGGCGATGATTCAGCCTATTGTGATTGAAATAGATAGGAGGCTGGAAAGCTTTGTTCACAGCTGCCAGAGGGCTGCCCGAAAAAGTGATGATGTATGATAATAAAAAATGGAGACACCACCCTTTGAACAGAGATTGCTTAAGATTGCATTTTAGACATCGTATTTGACAGTCCGAGGTAACTTTATTCCAACAGTAGACAGAAGAAAAATATTCAGTCTTAGATATCCCTAACCAGGTTTGCAAGGTTTATCATATATAGGTAACATGGAGATAATACATTGGAGGAGCTAAGCATTCTGAATATTTTTAAAGAAAGCTGAGTACAATTAATTACCACATGCATGCATGAAGAAACAATTCTATTAAATGTTCTGTCAATTTTGAGACTATTTCCAAGGCATTTCTCTTTGGAAAAGTTATTTTTCTAGCATAGTAACCTGTGTGGAATATGGAGAAAAATACAAATTTCAAGCGAGAACTTTGAGGAGGAACTTGACTGGAATGTTTTCTGTCGTGGCATCTGTAAATAATGATTGTACTAAAAACCTACTTGAATCTTTAAAGCCTGTATACATGAAAATTGGAGTTTTCTACTGAGATCTGTGGATGTGAACTCCAAAGCCTGAGATCTCTCTCCAGTATTTCTGTTGACATGCATTCTTACCTTATGCAAGGTGCTTGTAGCACTATCTGTTTATCCACTCTTTGTCTGTTTACCCTATTTAGACTGTAAGTGCTTAAGAGATCCGGACAAGCTCTTACTATGTCTTGTTAAAGTGCCACACTTAATGGAGCTATGATTTTTCCTAGTGTCTCCAGGTTCTATTGTGTTACAACTGAGTAATATGGTTTTGGTATGTTAAAATAAGATCATTATTAACATAATAGTTTATGTTTAGAGTCCCTTTCATCTGAGAATCTTAAAGTACTTTGCAAACATAAAATTAAGCCTCACAAAATCTCTCTATGACAGGTACAGATTAAACAGGACTCACTTCATACATAACAAAAATGTTTTCATCTTTATGAAGGACAATGGCAGCAGTTCAACACCATAAAGAAAAAGTAACAACAGCCTGCAGCAGAAATGCAATCATATTGCGTTGTATCCAAACCACACACATCAGTGTATTTGATGGACAGGCACAAAAGACGTAACAAAAAAAATCTATGAAAATGCTTGGAAAACATTGACTAACTATGAAAGCAGTAATCCTCAGAGTGATGTTCTACATTAAAGACCGTAACTCCTGTGCTGCGTTGCTCGCTGTGCCATGCTCTGTTATTAGTTCACCACTCAGATCAATTAAACTGAGATTCATCTCTTAATTTAGGAAACTTGAACTGTAAGGCTTCAGTGATTTGTCTAGCATTTTTGCTCTCCACCGTTACTTCTGCCACTCACTTGATGTCTATAGTACATCTAGGGGCTACATCTAGATGCCTGAAAGTTCTAAGGTGTTTCTCTTGCATCACCATTACAGCCATCCCTGAGATTTTAAACATGTAACGTGGGCCCAGCACTCATGCAGTGCATATTTTGTTTTGCAGTTGTCTAAATCCTACCACGATTTTGTATTTTTAGCTTTGCCTGATTAACTCACTGTGACAAGGCAGAGCTGAATGTCCTGAAGTATCTATCGGTGACATTCAATGATCTGTGTACAAGTGCAGCCCCAAATATATGTGCCTGATTTAGTGAACAATCTGAATAACGAAAGACAGGAGATAATGACAGAAAGATTTTTCACGGGATCTTTGAAGTGTATTAGTCTAAGGCAGTTGGCTGCAAAGCTTGGAAAGGAACTGATGGTATATAGTATGGGAACCCGGTGAGGAAAGGGACAAGATTAGCAGGGTAGTTGTTTTCTAGTGGGGAGGGGGAAGGAGACCCAACGAAGGAAGGATGAGGAGGCAGGAAGGGATGTGTGCAAGCTGGAGACATTACCTGTGAACAGATGGTATGTTTGTTCTAATGCATTCCCATCCCACTCGCGGTTCGGAGGAGATGAATGAGTGGAGCTGAGTGGAAATACTAATCTGTCTCTCTGTGCTTTATATTCTTATGCCTCACAGTTGTATCCTGCACTGAACACTCCAGGCTGAACATCATAGCCATGCAGAGATCCTGTGACCTCTTCTAGGACATATGTGCTCCTCAGCGTATTGTTAACATACAGTTTCACTTGAAGTGCATAGAAACATTGCCAGAGTCATCCTTGTCACACTTGCTTTCAGCACATAGCCAGATTATTGCCTGGCATTAGCAGGTTGACAGAACCCAGGATCCTGGGAATGTTGCCTTTTGTGAATACAAAATCTTCATTAGTTTTCCAGCAAAATGCAAGGCACTGTGAACACAATGTAATCCAAATTCTGAATGCTGTCTCTGTGACAGTAGCATGCACATCTCAGCGTCTGGTCTGTGAGAGACATGCCAGATTCCAGCGCTCTGTCTGGGATGTGAATGTCTGGTCCCAGTCTAACCACAGAATCCCGTGGTTCTCTATAGGTAACTCCTGGTAGCTGGCTGCTCACTCAGTAAGCTTATTCAGTAAAGCTATCTTTTGCCAAACAAAGTGTTCCTACCTGTCCCTTGGCATTAGGGGATAGGTGGTGCTGTTGATACAAAAGAAGGAAGGAGTGCCCTTCAGAGGGACCTGGACAGGCTTGAGAAGTGGGCCTATGTGAACCAAATGAGGTTCAACAAGTCCAAGTGGAGGGTGCTGCACCTGGGTCAGGGCAATCCCAGACATGAGTACAGCCTGGAAGAAGAATGCATTGAGAGCACCCCTGCAGAGATGGCCTTGGGGGTTCTGGTGGACGTAAGGCTCAACATGAGCCAGCAGTGTGTGCTTGCAGCCCAGAAGGCCAACTGTGTCCTGGGCTGCATCAAAAGAGGCGTGACCAGCAGGTCAAGGGAGGGGATTCTTCCCCTCTATTCTGCCATC
>VWZZ01000919.1:72538-158562 GCA_013399095.1 Psophia crepitans | reverse complement strand
GTATGGTCCACTGTCCAATCTGATCGAGTGGGTGGCATCCCTGCCTATGGCAGGGAGGTTGGAACCAGATGATCTTTTAAGGTACCTTCCAACCCAAGCCATTCTATGATTCTATGATGATTAGGGATAAGTGCTACTTCTGGTCTGCTCTTCGCCTCTTCCTCTGTACTTATGAGTCTAAGAAAAAAAAAAAAAAGCCCTCTTCTTTTTTTTCTTGATTTTTCCCTCTTTCTTCTGTCTGTCTTTTCTTCACAGGAATCATGTCTCTTCCCCTGTGCTTTCTTCCATAGATCTGGTGATAACTCATGGTTAAAGGCCATGCTGTTCCTGCTTCATATCAGAGCGAACCTGTGGCATCTCAGAGATGAAGTGGTGTTTTTTTCACCATTTCTGGTTGATACTGCTATTACCTGAAGTGTGATGAGATGAGGAGGGCAGCTGTAACTGACGAAATGCCTGCAGGAGGATTTTGAGGATGAGGTGCTCCTCTGGATGCAAGATTGGCTCCACATCTATGGGACAACTTAGCAGTGGGCACTTTGTTGACCAGAGTAAAGAAATCACTGGCTGTGGAGGCAGGAGGCCCTCCAACAGATGGCATCATGTGAGACAGAGAATGAATGTGAAGTCATTTGACCAGCAGGGAACTGATCCTGTGGAGTATAACTGTAGCAAGAAAAGCACTTTGTAGGAGGCTTATAATAATGATAACATAAAGCAGGCAGAACCAGATCTACCTCCTTCCTTCCTCTCAGGACTTATGACTGTCTCCAGTGTCCAGGAACACAGCAGTACAGGAAGCAAAGTAATCAGGAGAGCTCTGGTTGGAGCTTCAGTTATGACATTAGTGACAGTCTTGAGAATATGAAACTCTCTGCGCCTCGTAAGAATAATGACTGGAATGCCAAAGTGTGCTCAGTGTTCATCAACCTCTGAAATTGTGATAATAGTTGGAGAAGGACATTGAGATGGGCTGCATCACTTGGGATGTGAGTCTAGATATCTAGGGTGTATTCTATTGATTATCTGGAGGAGATGGTCATGTCTCTTGAGTAGTTACATCCTCAACTATTTGTGGGTGACTAGGAAACATTTACTGAAAATTTAATTAGGGTAACATAGCTGTCATCTTGTCCTGCTGCTTTTTTTTTCCTACAGGCTCTAACTGCAAAATAGTAACTTGAATACATCAGTGCCTGTTCTCTGGTACTGAGGGTGACTGGCAGGGAAGTGCTTCAGTCTTACTATTCGGTGCTTTTATCCTTCAAAACAGGGTGGCTACATGAAAACTTCTACCTGGGAACGTTACCTGTTTTTTTTTTCACTAACTTTCCAAACACACCAGGGAATTCTAGTTGGAACAAAGGACATGGTATCTTTAGGAGACAGTGCTCTCTGCATCAGCCAAGTTGTGCAGACCTGTGTCTCCCATATTCATGACACAAAATTTCTGTAACATGGGGAAAAAACCAAAATGTTCAGATAATGAAAACATTTATTTGAGATTTTAGGTACTTTTTTGAAACATATATAGATATATAAGATAAACAACCTGAAAAGTAGCAGTATATTAAACAGTTTTACTTTCTTTTAGCTGCAATCAGGTTACTGTAGTTTGACTAATCACCATACAGTCACCAATTCACAAGACATGTTCATGTGTATGTTCTTTAAATACAGAAGTACATGATCTTTTTATAAACAGTGAGACATTCACATCTTTGGTATGGTACTGTAGGCAAATATTACAGCATTTTCAGCTGAAACACTGTAAGAAGTTGCGTAACTTGCAGAAGACCATGTAGCAAGTCAGTGCCATAGTTAATTATTGGAATATTTTTCTGACTGTACTTTCTGCTGTTTCTGTTATCTGCTACCCATGCAAACTTCACCCTTATCGTAGCACATTCAAGCTTTTAGACATAATATGTTCATTTTCTAACATATTTGCCTGCTGTAACCAGTCTGCTAAATCTGATTTTGCTTCTCTTCCATCAAATACTCATTGCAGTTCTTGTTACTGAGTCTGACACTGGGGATATCTGGCAATCAGCTTACACATTCATTGGTTTGCATAAGGGGAGGAGACAGGACTGCAGAGTGGCAGCTAGTATGCAAACAACTCATTTCACATTAGTTCCCCCAGGTAAGAGATTCTTTCAAAGGAGATCATTGAATTTACCGGTTTCATATTTCAGCCACCATTGCCTGATACCCAATTGCACATAAAGCATCTGGTGTAAGCAAAACTAATTTGGATCTTCTTTTGTAAAATGTTAGCTGGATTAAGGGATCAGGTAGCCTCTTTCCTTACAAGAATCACTAGAGGGAACCATACTGTGGAAAAGATAAAATAATTAGGACAGCAGAAAACAGGCAGCGTGCATCTCAACTGCAACTGTTCCTGTGTAAACTCAGCCTATAAAATTATATTAGTTTGCTTATCAAGCAAGCTTCTTTTCAAATTTAATAGCTACCTATATTACACTGACTGTATCGACACCTGTGACTGTTATGTCCTAGATGTTTTCCAGCTCTTATGAGCTTGAGTTCTTACCACATAGGCAAAAAGACGAATATTCCAAAGCCAGTTTAGTGTCTGAAGACAATTTTTGGGGAAAAGGCAATATAAAGTAATACTAGACTTCATCAAATGCAGTATTTCATGATCACATTTGTAGCAGAATAAACACTGTAAAAATTACTAAATGTAAAGCCTCTGGCCAATGTCTGAAACGTATTGCAAGTATTCCTAGGACCTACTATAATCCAGATAATCCAGATTAATAGTAAACCACAGAAACATACAGAAGCATCAGATATTTTAAAATGCATTTATATGTGAGTAATTTTCAGAAAAAATCATGTAATTCTCAGCAAACAATATGTCCTTGTTTGGGTCAAAAATTTAAATTGTTAGAAACTATTCTAAAAGAAGCAGAATACAAAACCCAAAGACCGTTTTTTTATAATGCATATGCATATTATACACACTTTGAACAGTTCAAACAATGCAAGAAAAGCCCAAACTCAGAAGTGAGCTAAAGAGGTACAGAGGTGCAACAGAATGGCTACAGGTATGGTGTAGCTTTTGTCTGGTGAGATACTAGGTTGAGCCTCTTCATCTTGGAAAAGTGGCAGCTGTGGAGGGATAATAATATAGATGGCATCAAAAAAAGTTGAATTTTAAAAAGACATTCATTACTTTTTGTAACACAAGAACTTTGTAGCACTTAAGGAAATTATCATCTGGCAAGTTTGAAACAAACCTTAGAAGTACTCAGAATCATAGAATCATTAAGGTTGGAAGAGACCTCAAGGATCATCTAGTCCAACCGTCCCCCCACAACCTATTACCCACTAAACCATGTCCCTAAGTACCAGATCCTACCAGATTCTTCAGTACCAGGAACACGCCTGGGGACGGTGACTCCACCACCTCCCTGGGCAACCCGTTCCAATGCCCGATCACCCTTTCTGAGAAGAAATTTCTCCTAATCTCCAACCTGAACCTCCCCTGGCGCAACTTGCAGCCGTTCCCCCTTGTCCTGTCACTAGTTATCTGCGAGAAGAGGCCGACCCCCAGCTCGCCACAACTTCCTTTCGGGTAGTTGTAGAGGGCAATGAGGTCTCCCCTGAGCCTCCTCTTCTTCAGACTAAACAGTCCCAGTTCCCTCAGCCGCTCTTCATAAGACCTGTGCTCCAGATCCTTCACCAGCTTCGTTGCCCTTCTCTGGACACACTCCAGGGCCTCTTCAGACAGTACGTAACTAAACTGGAGAACTCATCACTCTAGGTTCTTCCAGTCGCCAAAAATAAAACAGTTTCCAAAGGCTACTTTACAACTTAAAGGCAGATAAATCTTAGGTTCTTAAACACAACGTTGGTGTGTTTAAGCCTTCTGCAGAGTCCAGAACCCCATACCTGCTGATTGCTGAAAGGTAGCAGATTATTTTAAAGAAGGGAGTTTCTTGTCCCTTTCCTTAGATATTTCTCCAAAGAATCTATAACTGGACACTGGGCTATATGGACTTTTGCCCTGACCTGTGATGGCCAGATCATCTGCCTAGGGCAGTTAGTATATTTTTATCTGTGATCACTGGATTCTACCAAAATCTACTTCGCATTTTCAAAAAGGAGATTAATGCTTTTGCATGTCGGTAGCTATTAACTGAAATATCACATCACATGCAGTTATTTGTGTTTCGTTTGTATACTCTTCAGGAGGTTTATTGTTTTTTTTTCCCCCTGCATGGTCAGAATGCACCTAGCATGTTTTCAGTCTCATCTCAACGTTAACACTGAGAAAATCAAACGTAAAAAAAAATTGTTGACTTGGAAAGGCCAATCCTTATTCCTGTATAACTAAGGTTCATTCTAAGAAAACCACAAACTGTTTTCATCACAATCAGGCAACACAGCACATTATTACTAAATTAGTTTAGGGGTTTCTAAAAATTTTGCCCCGTTATGTTTTGGTACTCTGTAGCACTTTGCACATCTGCAAAATGTGGTCTAAATGTTAGTGATCTTTTAACACTGTCTATTCCTAACAGTTCTGGGAAAAGAATAAGCAAACATTAAGGAGGCTTTCATATTCATCCCAAAAATGCTCAGCATTTCCTTACTATGTGGTATACTATATTATTTCCTTTATAGTTCTGCAGTATTATAATTAAATTTGTCTCAGTCTTTCTGTTATAACCCTTTGCACTCAATAGCTTTGTGGTTGACTTCAAATTTACCCCAGTCAGCAAGACAACATAGCAACCATTTTCAATATACTTCCTATTCTTTATGAGCATGAAACAAAATTAGTACTTACAGAAACAAATGCTAACACAGTATTATGAAGGATAGTTAGTCTTTCTGCCCTGCCTTGTAGGCTCAGTTCCCACCACTGCTTTGAACCTGGAATCAGCAAAAAAACCCTACTACTGCTCTCTCTGTTCCCTTGCTCTTTCAGGGAAGAGCCAGCCCCTGGGTTTAAATGAACATTTAAACGCTTGATTTCTGAGTAAACATGTTGCAGTCCTATGTGCCAAGTGAGAACGTTTCATACTTAGAAGCATTCTGTAGAGTTCAGAGTAAATAAATAAATAAAAACAGTGGAAAAGACACTTCTGCATTTTTACTTTGATTCTCAAAAAGAGTAAGAACAAATCTAGCAAGGGAAACTCACAGGATTACCCTGGTGATAATAAAATAAAGGTATATTTCAGAACTGATATTATACTAGTCCCAGTATATTAAATGTTCAGATTCCCTCTGAGGAAGGATTATGGGTTTTGCATGCGTAAGCTTACTAGACCTTTCAGGTGTTTTTATTAATGCTACATTTGTGTATATCACTGGATACAGAGGGTAGGGTGGAGAAGCAAGCTGTGGAAGTACATTAATTGTTTTTTATATTTGAGATTTTTTTTCAGTCATCTGAAGTGTCAAGGACCTGCTCTGAGGATAAGCAGCCTCAAAACATGGATGCTCTGAATAACGTAAAGAAAATGTGCTCTCTTCAATACTGCAATAACTTCCCTTTACCACACGGTGGTATAAAACTGTAGCTGTGTGTTCAGAACCAGTAAATTCCACCACTAAATGATCCATGTTCCTAGGGTGGATGTCATCTCCTTATTGCCAGTGTGGCTGTTCAGCAAAAGCCGGTAGCTCCTTCATAGCAAAGAAGAAATTGCATGCTGTTAAGGCATCGTTTTTCACACATAACAGGCTTTGAGCAGTATAGCTTTTCCCTGTAGCCCTGTGAGAAGACCCTACGGCAGACCACTCACAAAGAATAGTTAGATTTGGATCTGGGTGAGTTTACCTTGTGTAAGAAATTACTGTTGCTGAATAATGCCACTAGTCGGGGAGCTAAAATGTGAGACTTATAATTGTGTTGCACTTACTCCATAGAAGACTCAGAATGCTAGGGCCCTAGCAAGAGAGATCTGACAGCATAGGTGGTATAAAGGTAACAAAGCCTCTCTGAATCACCAGAAGAAAATCCCCCTGAATTGGTGTATCTTGAATTTTGACTTTTACTTTTTTTTTTTTCCCTGTCAGAACCTGGTCCCACATCCTCTGCAGCTGCAGAAGAACTCAAACAGACTTTTTTTATTTACATCTTCTGTCGTATACAACAGCTGTAGATAGAGTAACACACCTGTTACGGCCCAGATAAACCTAGTGTGCTTTTGATTCATGTCTGTCTGGACTGGTTTTGGTAAGTTTTTCTGTGAGAAATGCGTTTGCGGTGGAGTTAAAAGAGTAGAAGCAGAAATCAGAAGTATGAAGATATTGATTACAGCATCGTGTTTTGCTGAAATGAGGTTGTATGTAGACTTCTGTATTTCTGCTGTTGGACCATCTTTGGTCAAGGAAAGCAGAAAAAATATCATTCTAAATAAAAATTGGAAGTTATGTTTCCTGGGCTGAAAAGTAACCAATCACATCCTTCCACCATCATCTACTTTGTCATAACTCTTATGGGTTGCTTGATTTTTAAATGATAAATCATTTTATACTATGGCGCACATGAATATTAGCTATTCAGTTGGGATTGGTTGTTTTGAAGAATGCTAAGGTGAAGTCCAGCTTCAGGAACTATTCCTGGCAAGAGAGATTTCTTAATTTAAAATAAATAATAAACAGCACTTATCTTGACAATTCCTGTCAAAGTCACCCAGAGAAAAGGGATAAGGAATTTTTTTATAAACTACTAAGAAATACTAGGAAATAAATTCTTATGTTTGCATAAATGGATAAAAAATTATATTAATACAATAATGTCTTAATTTTCTGAAACAATATTATTAAACATGCAGTGCAGACTTTAATATAGTCTGTTAACGTTCTTATTCATATTTTAACTTCTGCTAAAATTTAAAATTGGTTAACACATGTATCTTTCTAAAGAGAAAAAAGATGACTATACAGATTTCACAGTTCAAAGGGGACAGTGTCAGAGTAACCTTTCACTATTCTGTTAAAATCTTTATAAAAAAACCCAAGCCCTATTTTCATTATGACTTTCTATGTATTGTTTTAATATTACTCTTTAGCCTGTAAATTCACCCACATTTCTGGGTACTGTAGGGTACAAAATGACTGGCCACAAAATGTTTTTTTTGCAGAGACAGAAATCTATGATCTCAGCAAAATGTGGGACTGACAGAAAATACATCAGGAACTTCAGGGAATGTGAAACTATGACTGGCAAGATGCCATTACATAATGTCTTTAAGGAAACTGCATGTACCAAGGCAAAGATATGAAGCAATAGCTGTCATTGAAGTTATACTAGCTCTTAGAAGCCCAGGATTAAGAGAGGGAAGAAGAATACTGTCTGATAACAAGCGCACTGCCCCACAGTGGCCGATATATCTGGCTCACCACTAAGCAAATGATTTCTTTTTATTGTCATTTGTCTTTCCTCAGTCATGTGGCAAGCCAAGACAGACCACAGGAAGTAGTTTCTCAGTAAACAAAGCTATAACCGTAAGCACTCTGTCTTGTTTCATAGCCTTCCTTACCTGATGCTGCATCTAACTTTTTTCTTAAAATAAGATGAAATTTTTCCTTTCACTTAAGCTTCTTTCAAGTTACTTGTACTCTTGTGTTCTTCCACACATTCCTATTGACCTCTCTGATTGAACTCCTGATTGCCGTTCTTTCTCATCCCAACAGGAACAGAAAAATCAGCTGAGACATGGAATGTGGAAAAGGAGGCAGATAAAATGCAATCATTTAGTTCAGATCCTTGTCAAGGCTAAGACAGCCAATCCATTTCTTACATTGTCGTAGTCATCTTGAATGACTGTAGGAGTCCCCCGAATTTATTTGTACAGTCTGAGTAATTATATTTCTTTTATAGCTCAAGGATACTGTGCAGGTAAATGCAGTGAAGATTGTGAGGTATCATGATACTATCTCTTAAAAGAGAAGCTGGCTGAATTCCTGACAAAGAAAGAAAAAATTAAATTGACTCATAAATTATATTATTTTTAGAGATTGCTGATGTGTAGTTCTATCTCAAATGAAGATGGAATGTACTGGAGACAGGCCAAAAAGATCTTCAGAGGATCCTTGACTCAATTCTTCAGTATTAAGTTTATGAGTGAAAACACATCAAAACGTGTTTAAAACTGGAACAGGTTGCCTGAAGAATGTGTGGAGCCTGTATTCTTGGAGATACTCAAGCACAAGCATTGAGCAGAAGATTGTACTAGAGGATCTCCAGATATGTTTGCATGATTTGCAATCATGTTTCAGTGATTCTGTTTTCAAGTAATTAGTTATGACTCTTACTTGTGCTTGCTTAAAAGATTTACAGAAAGTGATTTAGAACATGTCTAAGCTTTATATAAAACTTCTATGTTTACACAGGTGTTTAATTCCAGTCAAGTAATGAATCTGGTTGATTCAGCTGAAAGTACTAACAACATATTTACTTGGAAACACACAAATAGTTGTTGCTAAACATAACTCCATTGTCACAAGCAGACCAATTCAATGACTTCCTCACACTAAAGTGTGTCAAAGACCCAAGGAACTGGGTGATGTTTGCACATGCCTAGAACACAAAGACATTGATAAGCATGGCTAAAAGCACAGTCTTCACTTAAAAAAAAAAAAAAAGGCAAGAACAAACAAACAAACAAAAAACCCAAACCCAACAAACAAAAAAAAAAACAACCAAAACCCAGAAATAGTAATCGCCAGTGGTTCCTCCCTCCTCTTAGATGATTTTCAGATGGGTAGATTCTCATTCAAGAAGTGCAGACACCTGCCTAAGTCATGGCTTCATGTACAGAACAGGAACAGAAAATTTGTGGGACTTCAGCTGTCACAATTTTTACAGCCTGGCTTAGCTGTTTTCTCATTCACTGTGTTGGTTGCTGTAAATCTCATTCTTAGGCACTCATGTCTAGTCATCTAATGAACAGAGAATGTGAATGATTGGATTAGTTCATCAGTGTCAAAGGCCTTTGCCTTGCCTATGAGAAAGAGTTTCAGCTGTTTGTTCAGTCTCAGCTTTGGTGCTTCCACAGTCCTGAAAACTTAGCTCACATAACAGAGTTTTTGCCAGAGTCAGTTTTATGGTCCATACTCACAAAGAGGTAACAGAAGTGTTGCACGGTTCTTAGGAAAGAAAATCTTCCTGGGCTTTTGGCTAAAATAACCTGAATACCCATTAAAGATAACATACACCCACTGGTCAAGTTGTGTCATGAAACGATTTCCACAAACATACCAGACTTCTTTCTGTACCAATACTTGTATGTGTTCACACCACTACTTCTGAAGCCACATTTTGACCACAGTATGCACCTTTTACTAGGAGTTTATATCTTACCATCTTGGCTTGCAAGGTGGCAGCTTTTCATTACTTTGCTCTTCAGTCATCGTTCGTTCAATCATTCAAGAATACAGATTTGATCTGTGTCTTGGTTTCAGCTGAGAGAGTTAATTTTCTGTTGAGTAGCCGGTGTAGTGCTGTGTTTTGGATTTAGTATGAAAATAATGTTGATGACATACTGATGGTTTTACTTGTTGCTGGGTAGTTGTAGTGTCTATGCTAAGCCAAGGACTTTTCAGCTTTTCACACCCTGCCAGATGCACAAGAAGCTGGTAAAGCACAGCCAGGGCAGCTGCCCAGCCTGGCCAAAGGGATGTTCCCTACCATAGAACATCACGCTCTGTTGTCGTGGTTTTACCCTNCCCCTTCCTCTTCCTCCCATGCCCCTTATAAACCGAGCATGGCGCCATATGGTATGGAATGTCCCTTTGGTCAGTTGGGGTCAGCTGCCCTGTCTGTCCCCTCCCAACTCCCCGCACACCCCCAGCCATCCCGCCGGCGGGGCGGTGCGAGAAGCAGCAAAGGCCTTGGCTCTGTGTGAGCATCGCTCAGCAACAGCAAAAACATCTCTGCACTATCAGCGCTGCTTCCAGCACAAACCCAAAACACAGCCCCATATTAACTACGATGAAGAAAATTAACTCCCTCTCAGCTGAAACCAGGACATCTGCATCTAACTTGGGAAGCTAGCTGGGAGATGGGATCATTGCTTGGAAACAGACTGGGCATCGGGTTGTTCTTTGGCCTTTTCCATGTGGTGAGCAATTGCATTTGTGCATCACTTGTATTATTGCTGTTATTATTACATTATTATTACTACTACTACTTCTCTCTTCCTTTGTTACCCTATTAAACTGTCTTTATCTCAGTCCACAAGCTTTTTTCCCCATTCTCCTCCTCATTACCTTGTGAGGTGAAGAAGGGGTGAGCTAGTGGCTCCGTGGTACTTAGGTTTCCAGCTGGGGTTAAACCACGACAATCTGTCTCCCTGCTCTTGCTTTATGCTTTTAAGTGGGATGTCATTTCAAGGAAAAGCCACTTCTTCAGGCTTGATATTTCTAGGAACAGTAGTTCACCGTGAATATGAAGGTATACACACATGCAGAAGACAAGAACAGATAAAGAGGATATGAGGTAGAGCTGAGAGGAGACTTAAGATATAGAATGCAAATGTTTGCACTGAGACAACATCAAGTTTCCAAGGCACTTCCATAACAGAGCAGACATTGTCTAGCAGCTACTTCAAGCTAGGCAGACAAATAAATGTTTTCTTTGGTGTTTCAGCTCAGAGAAATGTTCTTTACCTGAAATGCATAATGCATTTTTGATGGTGATAATGTAAACATCTACATATTTTTCCGTGTTGCCTTATTTCATAATTTGTTAAATCTGTAACTAAGTTTAGAAAAGGTAAGAATTACTCAATGTCCAATGAGGACATCCTTTACCCTATTCAGAACAAAAAGTAGAAACATGAAAAAATCTTCTAAGCAAGAACTGTGAGGTTTGGTAATACAGAACTGGCTATTCTTAATTGTTCTTCTTCTTGTCTTCTGTCTAATCTGCTTTTCAAAGTCCAGTCTACTATGGAGTTCATTATAGACCTTCAGGAGCGACTGCCTTTATCTTAATTACACAAAACACATGTTTTTTAAAAAAATATTGACATGAGTATTATTCTGAGGTGGAAAAAGTTGTAAGGTGGACTGTCAGGAGTATGTGATTTTTATTTGCTCTTTCTAATGGCCTCAGTTCTTGTCAGAATACATCTGGAAGTAATGAGGAAATGTAAATAGTCAGATCCAATTTTATGTTGCTTGTAGAATCATGTCTGCCATAGCTGATCTATTTTGTTTTGTTTCTGGTCATTCTTTACTAGTATGACAACCCCTGAAAATGTATCTGTTTGAGGAAGTGAGGTTGAAGAAACCTTTTTTCGTAGTCAGAAATGCCACAGTGTACTATTACAAAATCTGGTTTGACTAGAAATACTGACCTTCAGGAGAAAAGCCTAAAATATGAAATCTCACTCTTAGACACCTCTGTAAGCATAGAAGTTTTAGATAAATACTAGACACATTCTAAATCCCTTTGTGAATAAACAAGGGTGTAAATCTTCTAAGTAAGCAACATAACAAATTAGTTGAAAACAGATTCACAGAAACACAGTATCACAGAGGTTGTGAAGGGCATTTGGAGACTCTCTAGTGCAAGCCTCTGCTCAAAGTAGGGTCAGCTACAGGAGGACCATGTCTGGTTGGGTTTGAATATTTCCAAGGACAGAGGCTCTACAACTTTTCTGGGCAACCTGTTCCAGTGCTTGATGACACAGTAAAAAAGTTGGGGTTTTTTTGTTATATTTAAATGCAATTTCCCATATTTCAGTTTATGCTTGTTGCTTTTCATCCTTTCATGGGGCACTTACTGAGAAAGCCATGATGTGCCTTTGTCTTCTTTACTGCCTCCCCTCAGATATTTATATATATTGATAACATTTGTTAGAGCCTTCCCCAGGCTAAACAATTCCAGCTATCTCAGCTGCTGCTTGTACGTCATATCCTTTAAGCCCTTCATCACCTTTGTTGCCTTTCATTTGACTCTCTCTGGTATGTCCACCTCTTTCTTGCACTGAGGATCCCAAGCCTGAATCCAGCACTGCAGATATGACCTCACCAGTGTTGCGTAGAGGGGGTGGATCACTTCCCTCAACCTGATGAAAATACTCTTTCATGCAGCCCAAGATGCTGTTGGTCACATTGCTGGCTCATGTTCAACTCATTGTTCACTAGGACTCACCAGTTCTCCTTTGCAAAACTGCTTTCCAGTTGACACCCAGTGTGTATTGCATGGAGTTATTCCTCCCTAGGTACAAGACTTCTAATTTCATTCTGCTGAAATGAATGAGATTTCTGTTTGCTCATTTCTCCAGCCTGTCACTGTCCCTCAGAATGGCAGCACAACCAGCTGGTCTGTCAACCATTCCTCCCAGTTTTGTATCATCTACAAACTTGCTGAGGGTGCACTCTGCCCCATCACCCAGGTCATTAATGCAGACAGTAAACAGCATTGGCCTGAGCATTGACTGACCCCTTGGGTACACTATGACTGACTGGCCTCCAGGTGGATTTGTGCCAGATGATAAATAGATAAATTTATACCTTCTGAGCCTAGCCAGTTGTCAGCTCACTTCACTGTCCTTTTATCTAGTTTGTATTTCATCAGTTTTTCTATGAAGATGCTATTATAGGAGACCATGTTGAATCCTTTGTTAAAGTGAAGATAAACATCACTGCTTTTCCTTCCTTCACCAAGCGTGTTGTCTCATTGTAGAAGACTATCAGGTTAGTCAGATGTGATTTCCCCTTCATAAATCCACGCTGACTACTCCAAATCATCTTTTTGTCCTTAATGTTTTTGGAATTCCAGGACATTTTCCTCCATCACCTTCCCAAGGATCTAGGTGAGGCTGAATGACTCATATCACCCTTTTTGTACTTCTTGGTGATAGGAGTGACATTTGCTTTCTTCCTGTCCTCAGGAATCTGCCTCAGTTGCCTTGACCTTTCAAAGATAATCAAGAGTTATCCAAGATAATCAAGATAATACAAGAGATATCACTTTGAATGATATCTTCCAGCTCCCCTAGTGCTCATGGACATATCACACCATATACCATGGACTTGTGTACATCCAATTTGTTTACATGTTCTCTAACTTGATCTTCCTCTACCTTCCTCTAGACTTCCCTTCCCACTGGTCATGGAGACCTGGGATTCCTGAAGATGTATCTTACTGGTAAATCATTATCGGGCTTTTCCACACACTTGTCACCAGGTTCCCTGCCTCATTCAGCAGCTGGCCCATGTTTTCCCTAGTCTTTTTTTTTCCTGCTTATATACCTGTAGTAAATTTTCTTGTTGCCCTACACATCCTTCTCCAGATCCAACTTCAGCAGGGCTTTGACTTTCCTAACCCTGTTTCTGCATGTCTCTATATTCCTCCTGCATCACCTGACCCTTCTTCCACCTCTTATATGCTTTCTGTTCATCCATTCAGGTCTCCTGTCCCCTTCGCTTGACTTCCTGTACATAGATATGGACCCTTCTTGAGCCTAGAGGAGGAGGTGCCTCAAAATCAACAAGCTCTCCTGGATCTTCTCTCCAAGACTATATCTTATGAGATTCTTCCAAACCAATCTGTAAATAGACCAAAATCTGCCCTCCTGACATCCGGGGTTGTGATCCTGTTTGCCTTGCTCCTTCCTCTCAGGATACTGAACTCCACCATGTCATTGTCACAATAGCCCAAGGCTGTCCCAGACCTTCACATACCTGATGAGTTCTCTGTATTTATAAGAATTGGGTCCAGCAGAACATCTCCTATAGTTAGCTTCTCAATCACCTCTGTTAGGAAGCTATCATCGATGCACTCCAGAACTCCGTGGATTGCTTGTGCCCTGCTGTCTTGCCCCTGCAGCAGATATCAGGGTTGTTAAATTTCAACATGAGGATCGAGACATGTGAAGATGAGGCTTGTACCAGTTGTCTTAAGAAGGTCTCATAGACTTCTTCCTGACCAGGTGGTCTGTATAGACACTGACCACAATGTTGCCTGTATTGGTCTGCCCACTAAGGAGAGGAGCAGAGCAGCTGAGGACACTGGGTTTGTCTAGTTTAGAGAGAAAGGGAGATTGATAATCTGTGTAAGCACTGCTCAACAATAACAAAAACACCTCTATATAAGAAAAAAATCTCTATATTGTGAACACTGTTTTCAGCACAAATCCAGAACACAGCCTCATAATAGCCTCTATGAAGAAAATTAACTCTTCTCTCAGCTGAAATCAGGACAAATACATTTCCCTGAGGATTTTTTTTCTTGTACTCATTTTTAGAAATGCCTCTTTCCCTTAGAAAAATACAATAAAAGAGCATGAGAACAACAGTAGTCCATCACACTGAAGGTCCATCTGCTCTAATACTCTGTCTCCAAAGTGGCCAAACATAAACATCTAAAGGAGAGTGTATGAGCAGTGCAATTTACATCTGTCAGGGTCCTGAGGGTGGTAATAAGCTTCAAGGGCTGGGACCAGCCTCCCCTGGGACCCCTACTCTTCTTCTCTTCTCTTCTCTTCTCCTCTCCTCTCCTCTCCTCTCCTCTCCTCTCCTCTCCTCTCCTCTCCTCTCCTCTCCTCTCCTCTCCTCTCCTCTCCTCTCCTCTCCTCTCCTCTCCTCTCCTCTCCTCTCCTCTCCTCTCCTCTCCTCTCCTCTCCTCTCCTCTCCTCTCCTCTCCTCTCCTCTCCTCTCCTCTCCTCTCCTCTCCTCTCCTCTCCTCTCCTCTCCTCTCCTCTCCTCTCCTCTCCTCTCCTCTCCTCTCCTCTCCTCTCCTCTCCTCTCCTCTCCTCTCCTCTCCTCTCCTCTCCTCTCCTCTCCTCTCCTCTCCTCTCCTCTCCTCTCCTCTCCTCTCCTCTCCTCTCCTCTCCTCTCCTCTCCTCTCCTCTCCTCTCCTCTCCTCTCCTCTCCTCTCCTCTCCTCTCCTCTCCTCTCCTCTCCTCTCCTCTCCTCTCCTCTCCTCTCCTCTCCTCTCCTCTCCTCTCCTCTCCTCTCCTCTCCTCTCCTCTTCTCTTTCCTGCACTCACAATGAGTCAAATAATGATGAGACTATTATTTGTCTGAAATGCCAGGGGAGTTTTAGCTCTAAAACCACTTCCAAGGACACATAACATGAAGGTTACAAGTGAAAACAGGATTTTATTTTGGGTTTTGGTGGGTTTTTTGGGTTTTGGTGGTTGGTTTTTTTTTCTGAATCTGTTTCGGAGCCGATGCTCACAAGCATTAACACAATGTGTGTGCATAGCCAGGAGCAGGCTGACGCATTCTTTGCAGCCTGGCAAAGGCAAGTCTCAGAGCTACGGAACACAGCAGCCGGAACACAGGCCAAGCAGTCCCTGCTTCCGGAAGAGTGGGAACATGAAGAATGAGGATCAGGACTGACCACACACAAAAGAAGAAGAGGAGGTGTGTGAAACTGTGGAGTATTTTCCAAAGTACCACACGTATTGATGACAAGCATACTTTTGCCTTCAAAACTTGCTCCGCTGCGTTTCTTGGCTAGTGATGTATGAGAATTGCTCTTGTTCCTGCCCTGCGCTTGTATTGCGTGCAGGGACAGCTGGAAAGTGGCAGCTCCTGATGGTGCAGCAAGCCTGGAGCCCTTCCAAACATGGGCTGTTTTGCCCAAGCCAGAAGCCCTGGGGAAATGGAGCCAAGGAAAGGGCAGAGCTTGCTCCCGCTACAAACTTGCAAGGGAAAGAGACAGAGAGCGCCAGGGCACACCTGGTGCCTTAGTGGTGCAAGAGCAGCCATGAAGAACCTAGCCAAAATGGACCTGGGGAGCCCTGACAAGTGGCTGTGCTCAATGCTATGGAGGAAAAGCTGAAACTCCCAGGAACATGTGCCAGCCCACTCTGGGGGCATGAAATACTTCCTTCCCTTGGATCTGGGGCACTGGGGCCACCTTCATGGAGCAGGAGCAGATGGCACCTTGGCCAAAATGGCCCCAAGGAGCTGGGGCAAGGGGCCATGCTCAGTACTGCAGAGGATGGCAAAAAACTCCCGGGCACACTTGCCAGCCCACTGTGGGGGAAAAAAGTCTTCCTCCCCCCCCAGCTGTGGGACGCAGAGGCCATCTCTGTAGGGCATGAATAGCCAGTGGTAACCCAGCCAAAACCGACCCGAGGAGCCCTGACAAGTGGCCCTGCTCAGTGCTGCAGAGGAAGGCAAAAAACCCCCGGGGACCAGTGCCAATCTGCCCAGGGGGAAAATTCCTTCCTGAACCCAGAACTGGTGATCGGCTGTTCCCTGAGCATGTGAGCAAGACTGGCCTCCTCCTCGCACGGGCTGGTCACGCCTCCCAGGGACATGAGCACTGCCCATCCCCTTTCCTCCCCCAACCTAGAGCAATCTCAGAGGCTTCCAAGAGTAGCAAAATGCCCCCGGCCTGATTGACCTTGGGTGCAGAAATCCTTCCCATGCCTGGCAGGACACCAGTGGGTGCTCCAAAGCACTGGATGAGGGTGCTGGGACATCCATGCATCCCATTTCTTACGGCTGCTGCCACTGGTTCCGCAGGGAATGAGGATGGTGAGCTCTACAGTGGTCCTCAAGTGCCAAGAATGCACTCCTTTGGTCTTGCCACTGCTATCCAGCTGAAAAAACCCAAGCGCCTTGGGCACCTCCAGGTGTTGCTGTTTTTTCTCATCTCCTGAGCAGCTTGCCTTTGCTCCCCAAAGGCTGAAGTAGAATTTCCATCCATCAGATGAGCTTTGAATGTGGCTTCATGGGGAGCTGAAACCGCAGCCTCATCCAGCCTTCGAGTCTTCCTTCCTCATCCCCCTCCAAGTAATTCCACCAGCTCCTCAAGGCATTCCTCTCAGATGTCCTCGGGCTGCCCCCAGGCCAGCTCTGTCCTGGTGGGGAAGCTGGGCCGACTGGCAGCGGGACACAGCAGGATGCCCCTTGATCCTGCTCCAGAGCATTGTGACTGCCGCGTTGCTGGGTGGCATCATGGAGGTTACAGGGCTCCCAGCAGCCCCATCACCAGCAGCCCTGCTCACCACCCATCTGCCCAGCATCCCCGGAGGAAGGTTTTTTGGGTGCTGGCCCCTAAGCAGTCCCTGAGCCCAGAAGACCCAGGGGACTGTCCCTGCTCTTGGTGTCCATGCACTGGGCAGAGCTGCTGGACGTCCCCGATGTGTCAGCTGCCATTTGGCTTCCAAGTACAAACCGATTGCTGTAACTCTTCTCTTAGGCCATGACAGAAAACAACCCTGCAGCCTAGAGACCACCCCGATTAGCCTTCCCCTCTCTGCTCCAGAACTAACATACATGAAGACATGCAGCAAGGACAACCAAGGGAGAAAATGCAGTAGAGGAATGCAATCTCATAAATTGGGACCCACAATTTAGAAAGGATTTTAAGGTAACTTGAAGGAGGGCAACCAAGCTGGTGAAAGGGCTGAAAGGTATGTCCTATGAGGAGTGACTGAGGACACTGTCTAGTTTGGAGGCTGAGGGGCAAACTCATTGCTCTCTGCAGCTTCCTGAGGAGAAGGGGAGGTGCTGACCCCTTCTCCCTAGGATTCAGGGACAGGGCACATGAGAATGGCTCAAAGCTGCATCAGAGGAGGTTCAGACTGGGCTTTAGGAAGCATTTCTTTACCCAGAGGGTGGACAAACACTGAAACATAGAATCATAGAATCTTTAGGTTGGAAAGGACCTCCCTTTCCCTCATCAAGTCCAACCATCAACCTAACACCATCATGCCTACAGATCTTGTCCCTGAGTGCCATGTCTACACGTTTTTTTAATGTCTCCAGGGATGGCGATTCAACCACTTCTCTGGGCAGTCTGTTCCAACACCTCCCTACTCCTTCCGTGGAGAAGTTTTTCCTAACATCCAATCTAAACCTCCCCTGACGCAACTTGAGGCCATTCCCTCATCTAGGCTTCCTAGAGAGGTGGTTGATCCCCCAAGACTGTCAGTGTTTCAGAGGCATCTTGATAATGCCCTTAATAACATATTTTAACTTTTGGTCAGCTCTGGAGTAGTGAATAAGTTGAAATTTGGTGATCATTGTACATCCCTTCCAATTAAACTATTCTATTCTATTCTATTCTGTTCTGTTCTGTTCTGTTCTGTTCTGTTCTATTCTATTCTTTTCACTAATTCTAACCTATAAACTGAGGTTGGCTCATCATCTGTTCTAGGCAAATCTCCATGTATTCCCACCACTTTCTAATGTAAAGGGCAACTGCCTCCTGCTCATTTTGCAAAGACGCCCGTTCCATCCATTACAGCTTGACAGTCTTATGTAATACTACACAGTAGTTATTAACAACAATTAAAATACAAGTAATAAAATAGCTTTGGCTCTAATCTAGGTCTACTGCAATAGGTGGATCTCGTCATTACTAAGAGCTACATAGTCCAGTATTCTATTTTTGGATATGACTTTCCAATCGTCATATCTCTTGGAAATCAAACCTGTTTCTTACAGGTATTGAAACTTGGGTAAAGATGGAGTAGGAAGATGGAGGATTTAGATTGCTTTAAATAGCTCAACTACCTTTTTCCCCCCCCCCCAAACTTTCTAAATCCACATATGCATAGAGAGTATGCAAGAACTTGTGACATAAAGGTGAATATTTCACAATGTGTTGGTTGTACAAGACCTGACTATTGCGAAACTCTTCATAATAACAAGTGCTATAGTGCTCAAAGCCATTGCTGCTTCTATTGTAATAATGGTTTTGAATTAGTTTATAGCCAGTCTGTTTCACCTTATAATAGAGATTGCATGACAACAGACATACTTGTATGCCTGCAGCTGCAACCGTTTTAGGATTGCCATTTCTTCAAATATGACAAGGTTATTTTTTTGTCTGAAAGATTATGATAAACATCTTTTGAAAATGTAGAAAGTCCATGAACATGAGACTGGCAGTAAAAATGAGTGCTGCAGAAGGAACGAGGGTATTTTGCTGCATTATTTCTGCCCTGTGCTTGTACCTGTTTCTGTAAGAGTTTCATTTATCACCAGTCTGTTAGTTGAATTTTAAGCTTATATGTTGCTTTTGGTTCTAAATTAAAATTTAGATTTCTTTTTGATTTTGTAATTTCCTAAAACTGTAATCCATTTTCAGTACAGACTATTACATATTTTAATATTCTTCAGAATAGCACTTTGGGGTCTTTTTTTGTATCACAGACACACAACAAGAGTTCCACAAATGAGACATCGTTGACCAGGTTTTATGCTTTTCGTTGCCATTTTGCAAAAATACTAAATTACTTGATGTTGTCTTGGCCTTTTCCATAAATGCTGACAGCCCACAATTTCCTCTTCCACTTTTTAAGTATCGTTTTTTTTTTACAGTAGTCTATAAACTACATCGTTAATCAGATAGTGTAAAATCCAATTAGAGACATTAGAATCCAGAAATACAAGTGTTAAGGAATTTATTTCTTGATTGACAAGAAAGCCAAATAGACTCATCTATTTAGAATCTTAGCAACAATTAGCTGCCTTAGTTTCATTTATTGTGACATAAAAAATCTGGTTTATTGAGAGCTCTATTGAATAAGATTTCTATGATATGCACCATGAGAAAATATCTTCAAACTAAAATGATTGTTTTGCTGTAATAAATTGAACCATATGTACACTATGTTATTCAATCCTTTTTCTTCAAGGCATAAATTGATATTAAAGAACATTTAAGTCATAACACATGGTTATCCAGGCATGAACGAGGCAATAACCCATATAAGTTGTCAAGGTGAAGCCAAAGCATTTATTAGAGGTTTGTGTTGTTTTTGAAAAGTGCACGGTTGGATAAACATGGATTAGTGCTATTATGCTGCTACGATGACTCAAGTGTGTTTTTACAGTGTCAGTAATTTTTATGTTTAAAAATCACTGGTGCAGTATATTAGCTATAATTTATGTTTATCATCTTGTGTACTCTAATAGGTTTCAACAAACCATTTAACACTTCAGCTTGTGCATATACATTACTTAATAGGTATTTATCTTAAAAAAGAGATACTTAAACGGGACTTTCAAAGCTTGCAACTGCATGCTAAGAGCAAATACTGCAGTCAGGCACATTAACTTTTTTTTCTCTGGTCTGCATTTAACTTTGAACAGTGTGACCACACAATTTCTTTGTACACTTTGTTCCCAACTGAAGCAAGAAACATATATCATCTCTAAACCCCGTCAGCCTGAATGACATCGAAATCCCTGACATGAAGTGTCCGTCACACTTACTAAGTAGAGTAGATGTGATAAAGCCAACACAGCTGAAAATGCCAATAACTTCCTGTCATCAAAGGTTGCCCTTTCAGGATAGCATAGGACTTTACGCTTTCCTAGTTAAAGGCTATTATCAATAGTAGACTATTAATCGCATGTCTTCTGCTATTCTTTTATGGTATCTTGGATTATCTATTTTTCAAAATCAGTTTCCCGTTCTCGTAACACTCAACACTTTCTTTGGGGAGTAACCTCATCTGTGTGTAAAAGAGTCAGGGAAGGCAACATTAAAGAGAGGAGAGCTGAAGTAGAAGCCCCCCACCCAGAGAGGGCTTTTGGGTGGGAATGGATGAGTCGTGCATAATTTATGATACTGTTGAGTGCTTCAGACAACATGTTGCTTATTATATGGGTTGTGCTGATGATGTATTTCTGCTCTAGACAGTCTAGGTTTGAATTACTAGTGTTTAGTACTTTCATAAAGGAGATTGATGGCAATTTAAGAATCATCACAGTTTGGTCTTTTGTCGGGGAGAGAGTTCTCCTGCCATTTCCCTAAGTTCAATAATTTGGAGAAAAAAAGCCAAACAAATATAAATGTAAGTTCTGTTCACCAATCTGGTAAAATGCCTGATTCATTCACAAGTGAGGTCATTTCAGAGGAAGAAAAAGAGTTGATGCAGAACCCTGAGATTATGGACATGCTGATATGGTCTATAATAGATTTTTACAAAGAGGCTATCAATTCTCCTGGCTCAATCAAGCATATCTTTTGGCTGAGTTGGCATATAGGGAGGATTTATTACTCACATGGGAAAAATCGACCAAGATGGACTACTTGGTATTGCAGACTACATTTTTTTGTAGTAACCTCTTTGTTAAACATAATTAAAGAAACATTGGTATAATTTAGAGAACATTCCTAAATGCCTACAAATGGGCAACTTATTCATTCAAATTTAGTTTTTATAGAAGGACATTTACAAGCTTTAGATTTCAATCAATATCTGTAATAACTACACATATATAGAGATGTCTTTTTTAATATTCCCCAGTTTAAAAATCCACTACCAACAGGCTGCATCTTACTTTTTATTATACATAAGGAAAATATGCCATTTTCAGTGCTTCAGCTTATGTATTTCCAACAATTTTTGGGAAGATGCTTCCATGTTACCTTCTCATAGGGCATTGTGCAAGTTTATTTTGTTGACATTTTTAGCAGTTTTGATGTTCTGTGCAGCAGGTGATGCAGCATAGTGTGTGCTCGATGTGTTTTCTGGAAGCATTACTTATTCATTTTGCTACAGTACTCCCTGCAGACCACACGGGAGTGTGGTCTCATTTTACAAGGTACGATAAAAAAGTATAATGAAAGTGTTTCTGCCCCAGGGAACTTACAGTCTTACTATTACATATTTAGAAAGGATCAAAAGCATGGTATTTTCCCTGTAAACAAGGACAACGAAGTGAGAACTTAATTTTTGTGAAGGTCTGTACTGTGTCTTTAGTTTTCAGTGGTTCCCAGTTTAAGAAAGAGTGATTTCACATATCACGACAGAGGTGAGAGAGACTTTGGAGCAAAACTGACGTTATCATCCTCATACTGACTTGGCTTTTCATTTTCCACAGCAAAACTCTTACAGCCTTCCCCTGGGAGAAAGACTGCAGATCCTCGCTAGTACATCTGTCTCACGTGGAAGGCTCTTCAGAGCTGCTTTTAATCCTGAGCAAAAATTCTGATGTTTTCCCATAAGCATGAGGATTCACGATGCTGTGGGGGACCAGTTGCTGCCCATGGGACGGGAAGGCATGAGCCGAGGGCTAAGCTGTCATAAGGCCAGCAGGGTAGAGGCATCAGTGGACCTGGCAGGGCAGAGATGGCTATGATGGCAGCCAGCGTCGCTCATCAACCCAGATTATCAGGCAAGCTGATAATCAAGTGAGTTTATGAAGTTCACTGCTATTGCTAGTTTTAAAATTATGTAAGTTATCAGGAAAATCTCTTTTTTGCTTCTCTGTTGATGGTAATGGCTGTTGCAAGTGGCTGCATTTTCAGTGTGATTTTTTTTCTTCTCTCTCTGGTGGGAGCTATTTGCTGGCCATGTTGGTAGTCTTCTGTAGTCTTTCGGAAATCCTTCAGGTTCAGGTAAAATTAATGGGTCGTTTTAAAGTGTCTGCATTTCTGGTTGTCTGAAAGATTATAAGCAGTAGGAAGCTGTTAAATTACTTTATGGGAAGAAAATCTGAGCTGAGTTCCTTGGACACACGTAGGAGCAATAGAGAAAGACCATGTCATGGCTTCTGCTATTATGCACCAAACACCTCTGACGTAGGTCTGTGGTAGCTGCCATCTATTGTAGCTCCTCACATGTCTACCTTAGAAAGCCCTGTCCTTTTTCTCTCCCACTGACTCTTTAAAGTAGTCATCTGGAAGAGAAATAAAAGTTCCAAGTCTATAGAACAAAACATGAAGTTGAAAGTCATAGAGAAATGCATGAAGGCATAAGCAATGTTACCTTATTTTTTATTACTCAGTGGAAGTGCCTTTCATGTTGTCAAGATACCCCAAATGGATTTGGGTTTCAAATAAACAGTTAAAAAACCCCAAAGCATCTACAAGTTCTGATTTTGGTGAGGCTGTACCTGTCCAGTAATAGCTCCTCTAGTTCAGGAAGGATGTTGAGAAATTGGAGAGGGTCCAACAGAAGCCTCTTAGTATGGTTAGGGGTCTCGTGCACATGAGGCTGAGGGAGATGATCTTATTTGATCTCTAGAGTAGTTGCTAAAGGGAGATCCAGATGATGCCTACAGCTGCTTGAATAGGATTTATAAAGATCATGGAGCCACTCAGTACTGACAAATGATATAGCAAGGGGAAAGAGTTGTGTGTTGTAGTTTGGAAGGTTCTGGCTGGACATTTGGAAAATCTCTAGGTAAGTGGCACGAAACCAGAAGGGTTTCCAAAGACCACGGGGCCTCCATCCTTGGAGGTTTTCAAGACTCAGCTAGGCAAAGTTTTTAGATGGATTTCTTTTTGGTTGTGATTTTTCTCCAGAGTGTCATTCTTTCACATCTTAAAATTGTTTAATGTGACAAAGTGACAATACTCTGTGTAGGTTTCCTCTTGTCCAAGGTCCAATTAAATGCACAGGAGTGTTCCTTACCTTCAGGGCCTACAAAATAGGTTGAATTCTATTTGCCTTAAAAACGTTTTCTCTCTCATCTTTCCCTTTCCTCATGGGAAAAGATTGTTTCCAATTGCTGATGAAAGCCCATTCTGAGCATGAAAGGGCTAGAAGCAAAATCGTTGTAGAGGGCTCTCAGGTAGAAAGCTCACTAGGAGGATACTGGAGAATGCTTTTTTTCTGACAATTTTCTTTTTTTTCAGTACTCTGCCTGTAAAACTGGAGAGCTGGCATATCTCCACAGTAAAAACTGTAGATCCAGCTAGGCCTAAATCAATAGCAGAAGTAACTTAGAAGGACTGCTAGGACTGTTTGTGTAAAAACAGCCTGAAAGGCCTAGCAAGCACTGTTCTCAAGAGTGCCTGAAATTTATTTTTTCTCTATACTGTCTCTTTTTTCCTTTGCAAGACCCTTACTACTTGAGAGAATTGCCAGTTGGTTTAGTTTGGGTGTTTAAAATCATGATTGTCTTCTAGTCCACAAAAAGCTTAATGTTGTTAAAGCTAGAAGGACTGTACATGAAGCAGGATATTCAAGAGCTTGATGTCAGCCTGATTCTTAGTCAATCAAGATTAGCTTTGATGGCTTTTCATAACACTGCTGACATTGTTATAAGTAGATCAGCTGTAAAATATGGAAAACAATGTAAATATTGTGCTCAAATGTTGAATTATATTGTTTAATTGAAAAATCAAATCACAAGGCAGTTTGGTCGAGTGTATATATTTAGATTTTTTCCTGGTTTGATAGGTAGTTTACATCATATAAGGTTAATTACTGTTACACTCAATGTAAGAAAAGGAGTTTGATGAACTTAATCAAAGGTTTTTGATTGTTTGTTCTCGACTCTCAATGAAAATGTAACAATATTCTTACAAAAACAAAATTAAAGGAATAGATGCAAATTTCTTCAGTAAGGCCCTCTTTTTCACTATAGTGCAAGAAACGGAAACCATGCTGAATTTCCCTTTTGTTACTGCCCATGGCAAATAGGTTCTTTCATTACAAAGGAAGAGGCAGAACAGTTTTCTTAGGAGTAAACTGTTCAAAAGAAGAAATATACCTCCATCTCTTTAAATACATACATATAGAAATAATAAACACACATGCATATGTATATGTGTATATATAAATAACGTATATAAAGTAAGTGTAAATCTTCTAATCTCAGTCTTTCATTTCTTATGTTGTTCATCTGCTGACTACTTAGAAATAAATCTTGGTGTTGATCTAACTCTGATATTGATGGGGAATTTCTTCTACTATATGAAGTGAAGACGATATTAATAGTGAAGGGAACAGAATGCTCTGGTCCTTACCTCTCCCTTTTTCCCTGATAAAACTACATCTGCTATAGGACTACTTTTTATTGTAATTTGATTGCGGCTTTGGACCCATGGTTAGTGCCAACAGCTCGAAACTGGGAGCACTGCCTATTTAAATGCACAATATGACATTACTTCTGTCCAGGAGAATTTTATCTTCTAGCTTGAGAAAAAGAGAAATTTTGAGGAGTAAGAGAAGGGAAAAAGGAGAAGCATTAAGGGCAACAAAAGTCATAGCAACTGTATGAATAATTTCTTCCATTGTTTCTAAAGAATCTTAGAGGGTTTATAAAATCTGTTATTCCTACACACGTGTGCCAGTATCTTAGATTACTGCAGCTGTGCTTGAATACTGCTTTGTACTAATACAAAATCATTTAGCTCTAAATAATATACTTTTGCTAAGAAATTTTTTCTTTGGATAAAAACATTTGCACTTAACATATCTAGTTAGTCTGTTATTTAATAGAACAACACTAAGTATTCGCAATGCTCACTGTCATGTACTAGTTAAGCCTAAATCTGAGTTACTTCATAGAATCATAGAATCACTAAGGCAGTAGTCTAAAAGCTGCATTACGTGAACTGGCACAAGGCTCAGTTCTCTGCTTCTTGATACTTTTGTAAGTCTACTCTGGTGTTCATGAATATCATGAGTAATTCAACTCATAAAAGAAAACTCTGAAAAAAACCCAGAGAGTCTAAGGGGCTTTTTCTTTAATTGTAATTTCTTATAAAACAGGAAGTTTTTAGCCTTTCTGATTCACAAAGCAGTTACTTGCATATCATGCACAAATCTCATACAGGACGTTGAAAGCATACGGTTTGGCCACTATGTAAAAGGGGTATTACAAGATACCAGGCAAGACTTTTTGTGTACATTTCAAAGAGGTAAATTTTTTTCCCTGGTTTGCTTGTGAAGATTTTGGCTCACATGTAGTCAATTTATGCTCAGAGTTTAGAATATTTTCTAAACAAATACTTAGAGTAAACTATACAAAGTAAGGAACTATCAGCCTTAACAGAAGCAATTCTGACAAACAATTATTTTCATTTTAGCACTGACAATTATGTAAATGTGTCTGGAACAGCAATGGGCACCTTAATTATGACACCTAATTATACCAATTTATTTATACAGCTCCTTGAACAACATTTTATTTATAACTCTCCCACTCATTCAAAGACAAGAAAAAGTAAAGTAGAATTTATAGATAGTTGCTTTATCATTGAATCGTAAACATAATATGAACTATTTGAACTTGAACATTCACATGTATAGCATGTCCACATTGTGTTACATTCTTTTCTTTTCCAGCTTTCAGAGAAAGACAACTTTTTATATCTCATTATCTGATAGAAACACTTCTATGAATGACTTTCATTCCTGGTAGAAAACATTGAAATATGCACCACATTCAAAAAAAGCACCCCAAAATTACCTACATTCCCTTAGTTTTTTAAATTTTCACCATCTTCTTGCTGAAAATTATTTCCACCATCTAAATGAAACCAAGAGTTATAAAAATATTTTATGAAGTGTAAGATCCCAGTTCTCTGCTTGAATAAATCTTGCAATCTTCTTTCTGGATTATCACCACATCTTGTATCCTGAACTTTTTCCTTTTCAAGAGAAAAGCATTTTTATATAGACAAGCAGCAAGTATGTAAATGATCATGATCAAAGTCCTTGCTTAGGACTATGTCTGGGGTAATGCAGTTAATAAATAATAGAAATAATGAATCAATGGTAGTGTCTCATTGCTTTTCCAATTAGGCTGTACAGTCTATTAAATAAAGCATTACAGAGAGTGGCGGTATGAGTCTGAATCTTTCCATCTCTGAATTATCTGAATGGCTTTGGAATGGAGCACAGAGAGCTTCCTGAACATAGAAGTTGCTGGAGAAGCAGACTTACATGTGGTTAACAAGGATATGCTCTGGTGTGGTTTTTTCCCTCACTGCACTCAGAGAAACAGGATTTTATAACTATGTTTTTTTAGAAATAAGCAAGACTGCTCTAATGAATATACCTGACTTATCAGTTTCTACTCCTAGAGGACACAAACCTACACAACCCCAACTACTGGTTAGTACTTGGCTAATGAGGCAGCATTATTATGCCATTATAAAACAGATCACAACATGTTCTGAAGAGATTGCTGATCTGATCTTTACATTTTCATTTCTTTTCCTTGAAACATTTCTTGTCCAAGCTCTGTAATTGCCATTGAGTCCTTACATTGATGTCTTCACTGTTTTCTATCCAAAGAAACAGTAATTTTTTTAAAAAAAATTATTTTTTGGATGGGGATGTTTTAGGTTTTTTGAACTGGTTTAACATGCACTGTTACATTGGAAAATAGGGATTTTTTTAATTCACTCATTTATTAAACCTCATTTCTATGTCCCAGAAGAAAAATCTGTAATATAGATCTTAGATTTGCATGCATCTATTGTGCCCTAATCTCACTCATTTATATTTCTTGTCAACAGTCTCACAGTATGTTTTTTAACCCTGTTTTAAGTTATTCTGTAAGATGTCCCAATCATACTGTAATTTAAAAATTGCAGTCCAGACTGCTGTCATTACCTCAAGATTCCTAGTACAGAATGAATTACATAGTCAGAGGTTTACATTTCAGTATTCATGACTGGCACAGCTCTTTCTAAAGCTCCAGTTGTACACTTAGTATGACTAATAGCTTCTTGTCCTAAAACTGATATATTTCTTCCTTTACATTAATTAAAGCATTATCCTGAAGAAATTGGCTACTCGTGGTTTCAATGGGTGTACTCTTCGCTGATTAAAAAACTGGCTGGATGGCTGGGCCCAAAGACTTGTGGTGAATGGAGCTAAACCCAATTGGTGGCCAGTCACAAGTGGTGTTCCCCAGAGCTCAGTGCTGGGGCCAGTTCTCTTTAATATCTTTATCAATTATCTGGATGAGGGGATTGAGTGCACTCTCAGTAAGTTTGCAGACAACACCAAGTTGTGTGGGAGTATTGATCTGCTCAAGGGTAGGAAGGCTCTACAGAGGGGTCTGGACAGGCTGAATTAATGGGCTCAAGCTCAACAAGGCCAAGTATCACATCCTGCAATTGGGTCACAACAAACCTAGGCAACACTACAGGCTTGAGGAAGAGTGGCTGGAAAGGTGCCTGACAGAAAAGGACCTGAGGGTGGTGGTCAACAACCTACTGAATATGAGCCAGCAGTATGGCCAAGAAGGTCAACAGCATCCTGGCTTGTATCAGGAATAGTGTGGCCAGCAGGACCAGCGAGGTGATCGTCCCCCTGTACTCTGCACTGGTGAAGTCACAACTCTAGCGCCGTGTTTGATTTTGGGCCCCTCACTGCAAGAAAGAACTAGAGGTGCTGGAGCGTGTCCAGAGAAGGGCAACAAAGTTGATGTAGGATCTGGAGCACAAATCTTATGAGGAGCAGCTGAGGGAACTGGGTTTGTTTAGTCTGGAGAAGAGGAGACTGAGGGGAGACCTTCTCGTTCTCTACAGCTACCTGAAAGGAGGTTGTAGCCAGGTGGGTATTGGTCTCTTCTCCCAAGTAACAGGCAACAGGACAAAAGGAAATGGCCTCAAGTTGCACCAAGGGAGGATTTGATTGGATATTAGGAAGAAAATTTCCACCTAAGGTGTTGTCAAGCACTGGCACAGGTTGCCCAGGGAAGTGATTGAGTCATCCCTGGAGGTATTTAAAAGATGCATAGATGTGGTGCGTAGGGACATGGTTTAGTGGTGGACTTGGTAGTCCTAGGTTAGTGGTTCAATTTGATGATCTTAAAGGTCTTTTCAAACCTAAGCAACTCAATGATTCTATGAAAATTATATTTTCAGGCATGAGAGTTCAAAATTACCTATGAATATGTAAGAGGACTAAAGTTGAATAAAATGGAGACGGTATTTTTTTACCTGGAGGAATCAGAGGGAACTAAACAGAGTAAGGAAGTAGAACAAGACTGAGAACAAGTCTGGCAAACTCTGGTTTTGACCAGAAACCTTCAATTTTTTCCCCCTCTTCCTGCTTTATTTGTCTCTCTTTTTTTTTTTTCTTTTTTTTTTGCTTTTTTTTTTTCAGTAAAACAAAACCTACTCTTTTTACAGCTGTTGTTTGAGAAGCTCTGGACAGAATTTCACCTCAGACTTTTAGCTTTAACATTTATGGAAAGTAAGATCCAGAACAAAACACCATGTCCAAACTTCAGATCTCAGTTCAGATCAGAGCCTGAAACTTAGTGCTCAGCACAGTTTGAATGGGAACATCACATGCGAGAGCATTTGAAGTCAGAGAAGTTCTTGATGTAAGCCTTTAGTATGAGAAATGCAAGAGTGGACATGTGTACTCTGCTTACATACTATAGGAAACGGTACTATTCTAAGAGGACTGTTAGCTGGATCAGGGTTCGTTTTCATAAGAAAAATATACAATATATTCATGAGTGTTCTCAGTGGGATTGATTCTAAGACAGAAGCACATGGTTGATACCTTCCCTTTTGACAGATTTGTTTTCAAATTGGTATCAGTAATTTGGTTCCATGGAAAGAATAATGTCTAGGTAAATAATGGAGCTGAGACTGAGAGTGCTGAGTTTGAAGCCCTAGAACAACAGAATATTTCTGATGACTCTCAGCTGGCTGGTGGTATTTTCCCACATAAGTGCTGTAAAGATACGTTAAAGAATTGCAGAGCCTTTCAAAGCTCTAAACAACTTGCTTTCTGCATGTCATTAAGAGTGCTGGGGATATCTACAATGCATCTGTTCACAGGTATGCACAGGCATCCCTGAGAAAGCTTTAAATCATGTATCCCCAGACTCTGTAGTCTTGAAGTCATAGCAGTGTGGGCTTCAGCTGCCAAGAACCTGTCAGTGTTCTGGTGGGCTTGTGCAGTCTGCTATAATACCTGAACTGTTTTGGTACATGAGCTAGTTGAAGGATGTTTACATGAGCTGCAGTTCTGTGCACCTGGATGACAGTGAACATCCTTCACTTTGTAGCTACAGTGCAGATCATAGTGTAAAAACCCACATATGGGTACATGGAAACATTCATAAGCAGAACTATACCATCTGCCTACAAGTTTGCACTCAGTTTCTTTCCAGTGAACAGAAGTACCGTTACATCTGCCTTGTGAAACTGCTTGTAGCTGCTCAGTTCATACAGTCCATACAACTGCTGATCCCAGTCCTCTCACAGCTGGGATGTAGAAACAGGGAGCAATGCTGGTGACATGGCAGCCCAGACTTCTTGATTCTTACTTACTCAGAACCACTATGCTTTTGATATGGTCATCAAGAACAGTGTAGTGGGTTCATCTGTGTTTCTATTTTTACACCATCAAGAAGTTGTTATGCTAAACACTGCTTCTAATTTAGATATGGTCTGCTTGTATGGAGTCATATAAAAGAGACAAATAACTTTAATTGTATTATTATGAGAACTGGAAAGGAATATTTTAAATGTCCAGTTCATTCAGAGTCTCCTACTGATCTCTTTAACAATAGCATGCCTTAAAAACATGAATAATACATCTTGTAATTTTAGCTATAGTACTCAGATTATCAGAGTTGTCATTGGGTGAGGGTTAGAGTGGATGCAGCACCAAGAGAAACTGAGTGTCCAAGTCCCTTAAGTAGCTTTGGAAATTTCAGTCATGCAGTCAAGCCTTACATCTTTTGAGTCACTGACACATGTATTACTCACTTCACTGCTCTGAAGAGGAAAAGACAAATAAAAACAAAACCACCACCTCCAGTTGAGGAATTCCTTCAACAACAAGGAATCTTTAAATGTGCACTCATTTGGCAGCAGCATTATTGTAAGATGATTATACAGCATATGAATGTTTATTGCCTGACTTTAAGATGCACAATGTAAGATTAACAATTGTAGTGTGGGTTGTTTTTTTTTTTCTATAAATGCTGTATTTCTGCTATTGTGTTTGCAGAATGCAGCTAGATAATAATTGATTCTGTGACAGGGATTGGCTAATTTGCCAACAGTATAGTATAAAACACATTTATACAGTCAATTACACCCAAGTGCATGGCCTATTTGCTTTATAATTTCATAAACTTGCCAGCAATTTAAATAAAAAAGTTCCATTAAATTATCATATCATGTGATAGAATGATATTGCCAAGTATATTAAACCATGTGTGTTCAGCCAGAATTAATTAAATATTATTACTTTTTTCTTATTAACACATTGAACCTATCCTTCCTACTCAGTACTAGAAATAGAAGCCTATTAGTGAACAAAGTAAACTTAAGGGCAAAGTTTAAACATTTTCCTGAGGGTGCTTCATTAAAATTTCTAGTTCTTTTGTTTAAACATTTGCTCATGGTAAACGTACTTGTATTGTGAAAATATTTTATGTTCTTAGATATGAATACTGGAAAAGTTTAAAGGTAATCTTTAATAATGATATTCAGACATTTGAGGCAGATCTGTTCTTACTTTTCTCATCCAAAATAGGAGTCTCAGAAATAACTCAGAATATTTTTGGTTGCTATGTATGTTTTGAACTTTATTCCTTACTTATTTTTTGCCATGTTTTGATAGCATTCTGAGGTAAAAAGAAATATTAATGATTCAGCATGACCATTATCTGAAGTCTGCCCATCTCCCTTTGTCAAACAATGAAATAAAATAGAAAATGCTTGTTTTGTGTGAAATGTATTAACCAGATGTCTCAGGGGATCCTGTGGTTTGGAGAAGATGGCAATGAACTGTGAGAATTAACATTTTCATATAACTTTAACACAAACTGACCCTAGTTATAAAATAAAAACTTCTCAACAGCCTGTATTATACACACACAAACATGATTTCTCTCTTTTTCTCTTGTCAGGTGTTGGAGTTTCAGGCACTGTCTGAGCTCGCTGGGTTTTGAAACACAGGGGATCCTTTTAGGGAAAGCTTTATCTTCTCATTTTTAAAAACTTTCAGAAAACCTCAAATTTAAAAAGTGCAGCTTTATAGTTACTGCTATGCATTTAGTTTAATAAGATAGTGTGTTTGAAAGTGGATAAGCGTATCTTTAACGGCAGTCTACCAGGAATCGGCAGAAATAATTACCGTCAAGATTTAATTATGTCAGACAAGAGTATCTGTCCTGAATAACAGTGTTGACGGCAGAAGCTGGCATTGGTGTATGTTCAAGCCAGTTCTCTGTACATTTCTCTTAAACATAGTGTTATCTACTGTGCTGTAACTGAAAAGAATTGTGAATGATACAAAAAGAGAGAAATATGAACGAAAGGATCCTTTTGGAAGAATTGGGCTTGGCCCTTCTCTCACGAGCAAGACATTGATCACAAACGTCTTTGCAGGTTGATGTGGGAGCAGTATTGTAAGAGAGCGTAAAGGAGATCAGAATAGGTCTTGCTGTGTTTATGTGTAACAGTCTTTTCTTTATCTGTTACTGCCTCTTAAGATGAACTTCAGAAAGGATGCAAAACAATTTTGACTGTGATGATGTTTACTTTCTGATTTTTAAGGAAGGCTTTCATTAGAACATCTCCAAACTATGCAAAATACTATAGTTTGTGTTGGTGCCAAACCAAAATATGAAGTTTTTGATTATTCAAGTGAGTGGTGTTATTGAGCAGAGCAAATCTATAATCTGAGTAAATATTGCACAGTATTATTAAAAAAGCTTAAAAAAAGAAAGAAAAAAGAATTGTACTAGACTTAATTAAGGCTTCAAGTAAAGCTTGCTTTTATTGGCAATTTTTTGTTGCAACAAGAAAACTAAAAATTAAGAGGATGGTTGGCAGCAATATTGATATGCTAATGGATAAACATGCTAATTTAGAAAAAAACTAATCAGCAAAGACATTACTAATGGAAATGTACTGGAAAACGGCTAATGCTGTATGCAGACCTGGTATCTACGAAATTAAGAAGAACTCATTTTGTGTTTATAATTGTAACTTGAAAGCTAAGCCTTGATCTTCTCTCTGCTTTGCTTTGGTTAGTATTTAAAGATGTTTCAGATGACCTGGCCTGGTACCATGACACCTGTTTAGCTTCTCTGTAATCATGCTGCTAAAATTACATGTTCTGTTTACTGATAGGAGAGCTAAAAATCTTACATTTTTTCTACCTAATTTACAAGTGTCTCCAGACAAAGAGACCCTTCAAATTAAAGAGTATGCATGAGTCAGGTTTTCTGACTGAGATGTGGTAGAACATCTCTATCAGTACAGTGTGTTCACTAGCTTGAGATTTGAAAGAGTAATGGTACATTTAGGCATTAGGGTAACACTGAAAATACTTGGTTTTGTCTCTGCTTTGTTTAGATCATAATCGATGGCTTTAGTTGCAGCTAAGTTAAACCAGTTCAAAGTATCTTCTGACATCCCACTATCACTGGTTTCCAAAGATGGCTGTTTTAAATACATTTCTAGTCTGTATTTTGAGTGTACTCCTGTAAAACAACTTATTAGCTTATGGTATCAAAAGTTTCTGAGGTCTTTTTAAGCATTGGAATATTTTCTGAGGGGATAACAGTGTCATTCAAAGATATCAGTTAAAGAACTAAATAATAGATATTGTTTTACAACAGTTTTCAGAATTGTCCAGTGTGTTGGGGAGGTGTAGAGGACAAAACTTTAGTGCTTAGAGTTGTACAGTCTGTAAGGGTGAAAATGAATGAAGGTTGGAAATGACCAAGTTTAGTGGGGAGTTAAACTTTGAAGGTCTGTGTTGCGTGAACTCAAGATCCAAGAGAACATTTTAACTACTAATCCTGTATATGTACTTCTCAAACCACTTTGGACAGCTTTCCTGTAGTCTTATTAGTCTTATTTCCTATTCATTTGAAAGAAACACTGGGATATGCCGTGATTAAGACTGCTTTTAAACGCACATATACTTAACATCAATGGAAGGACATCTTTTGTCACTGTCACAGCCAACGGGTCTCAATTTTTTCCTTCCCCTAAGAGATAACATGTTTGAAATTGCGCAGATGTGCGTAAATATAGACTCATGCAGACTTTTAAACCTTATTTGTTTTGGGTTTTTTGTAGTGTTTTTTCAAGTAAATCGTCCAGAATAGTCTTTCTTTAAATTGAAATATGCTTGTTTTAAGGTGAGATGGATGTATTGCATAGAGTTAAATAAAAAGAAATCAGTTTAAATCAATCATTATGACTTGTAACATAAAGCTAGGTCATAAGATCTGTTGACACTGGAAAATTTCCCAAGTCTAATGTTCATAGAATACACATAAAAGGCCTAAAACCTGAAGAATTTCCTAAGTGAAAAGACTTCTAAAAGAATTTTCATGTCCTAATAAACCACAGGATTTCATGTTTTATGTCCCAAAACAGGAAATCAATTAGTATAACTCCCCTGTCTCTGATTGGATGCATAGTAAAGTGTCATGATAGTTTTTTAAGGATAACAGAAGATACCTATAAAATTAAGAGGAACTAATCTTTTTGGCAGATTGACATAGGACTAAATAAAATTGAGTTCTACAAGATTATTGTAGGTGAGGGAGATTTACTCAATGCTGCATGATTAACTTATAAGCAGGAAAACAGGCTATGAGAACAAGTGGGTCATTCACTTTGGATGCAGACATGGTATCTGAACATACAGAATTTAGAAGCAGTTATTAAGACAGATTTGAGATTTTCTATTAAAGTTTATACAACTCAGACTATTAACTGAAATTAAGAAATTATTACTGAGTGCACAAAAAATCTTGCTCCCACCCTGATTCAGACACATAGTGTAACCAAACCATTCACGAATGCCTCAACATTTGGAATTTTTACTTGCTTTTTCATTTATTTATCGATAAAAATAGATTGTAGAGGAGATAAACAACAACACGCTTGTTCCAAATAAATAAAGGACAAAAAAAATTAATTTTCATTAAGACTGATTGTGAGGAAAAACAGCCGTTGTCGTCCTGAATTGAAAATTCAGTGATGAAGTAGGAAGAACTGATGCTGTTGACAATAACAATTTAAATTTAAAAAAAAAAATCACATTTACAATGAAATTATGAACTCACAATGGACAATCTCCTTGATGTTGTAAGTCTCTAACTCACACAGCTGAAACTTTTTTTAAAAATGCACTCACCCACATATAGGCTGTTAAATGTGTGGGATAAATGATTGTTTTAAGATGTTATACTTATTTCTTTCATTACAAAATTCATTCAATTTATTTCATTCAGAGTTTCCTCACTAACATTTTTTTAAAACAGAATATAAATCAAATTTGTGTAAAGCAGATTAATATCAGCTGCTTAGGGAATATCTCATGCTGAGGCATGGAAAATTAACACTATGTGCATTTTGAAGGTTTTAATCTGAAGTAGCTTTACTGTGGTCCTGTGAAACGAAGACCCATTAGCAGCTGGATTACATTAGGTACGCTATGAAGCACAACTTCTGGTCTCATCCAGAAATAATCCATATCATATATTGTCAGGCTATTTCATGACACAATGTACAGACTGGAAAAAGACAAATGTTTTACCCATCTGAAAAGAGGACAAGAAAGAGAAACCAAGGATATACAGGCCAGCCAGCCAAACTTCAGTCCTCTGGAAGGTTATAGAACAAATCCTCCTGGAAGCCATTTCCAAGCATGTCAAAATCAAGACAGTGACTGGGAAAAGCCAGTATGGATTTGCCAAGGATGAATCAGGCCTAACCAACATGGTTGTCTTCTATGATGAGATGACTGACTTTGTGGTAAAGAGAAGAGGGGTGGGCAGGGTACACTCTCACTTTTACCAGGTTTTCGGTATGGTCTCCCACAGCATCCTTTTAGCCAGACTGATGAGATAAGGACTGGATATGTGAAAAATTATATGACTAGAAAATTGTCTGGACTGATTAGCCCAAAGAATGTTGATCAGAGGGAGAAAGTCCAACTGGTCAAAATAATGGTGTCCCTTAAGAATCAATGCTAGGGCCAATAGTGTTTAATGTCTTTACAGGTGACCTGCACAATGGGACAGAATGCACTCTCAGCAAATTTATGTAAGATATCAAATTGGAGGGAGTAGTTGGTATGCTGGAGGGTAGGGCTGCCATCCAGGGGAACTTCAACAGGCTGGAGAAAAGGACTGACAGGAACTTTATGAAGCTCGACAAAGTCAAATGCAAGTGTCCTTCCCTCTCCTCATCTAGTGTAGGCTGGGGGCCAACTGGCTAGAAAGGAGCTTTGCAGAGAAGGGACTGGGGGTCTTAGTGAGCAACCAAATCAGCTGTGCACCTTGGCAGCAAAGAAGTCTTAGCTGTATTAGCAAGCACATAGCCAATAGATCAAGACAAGTTATTCTTCTCTGTTCAGCACTTCTGACATCACTTCTGAATGACTATGTCCATTTTGGTCTCTTCAGTGCAAGAAAGATGTTGACTTGCCAGAGTGAGAGTGATGGAGGCAGCTGGAGCACACAATGTATAAGGAGATGCTGAAAAAAACCCAAGTTTGTTCAGCCTTGAGAAGAGAAGGCTCAGGAGGAATCTTATTGCTGTCTGACTAGCTACTGGGAGTTTGTAGAGAAGACAGAACCAATGTCTTTCACACAGTGTTGGGACAAAAGACAACAGACAGCAGTTGGAAAGCTGGAAATTCCAACTCAATAAAAATAGACTTTTTCTGACCATGAAGGTGGTTAGTCACTGAGTCAGGTTTTCCACAGAGGTTGTGGAATCTGCATTTTTTGAGATTTTTAAAACCTGTCCGGACAAAAGTATTACCAACCTTATCTAACTGAACTTGCTCTGAGCAGGGCCTCTGGATGAGGGCACCTGCAAAGAATCCTTCAAATCTTAATTATTCTATAGTTCTGTGGGTTTTGGTAAGTAAGTGGGGGACAGTCAGGACACCTGCTGCAAAAGTCTATTCCTGGTTTGAAGTAAAATATTAATGCAGCTGCCTCCTGACTTATGCAATATTTTTCTAGTGAATCGTCTTTTATTTGCTCTAACATTACAGTGTTACAATACTATAATGAATTCCCTAAGCACTTTTTAGATCAGGTCAGGAAAATATAAAAAATTACTTTAGGTAAGGTTATAGTTTGCAATTTATTGATTATTACTAACAGTAGCTCGGTATTTCTAAAACACTTTTTCACTCATTAAGTTAATAGAAACACAAGCTTTGCTGTAGGTGATGTTAGGATAATTTTTTTTTATTTTTTTTTTTTAAAGGCAGATTCTGGTTAATTACTGCTTGGTTGTTGTTACTGCAGGTCGAGTGATTCAGTACTATGAGCTCCGTAGTATGCTTTGCATTTAGCAATACCGGATATAAATCAATATGAAAGTTACCAGATGTAATTTTACTTAATTCTACAAAACTCTTTTTACAGGATAGTATTTATTTATTTATCCACATCTGATAGGCAATAGTCACTTGTCTCTTCACTTTAAATGTTCAAAAATGCAGAAATAGTGTACCCATTCTAAGTAAAAATTTCATCAACAATATAATCACAGAATTATTACTAAAGTCCTCTTATAGCAAGTTTCAGTGGTAGTATAAAAGAAAGGATTAAAGCATGAATGGCAGCTAAAATGATTGCCAAAGGATTGTTTAACCTAATCAGAGATAATGAGCCTTTGTGGTTTTAAAAGTGCTTATAAACAACCAAGTATTAATCACAAAAATTCATACTTGGCTCTTTATCGTATTCTGAAAACAGAGACCAATTTTGCTCTCATTGTACACATAGGGTTTTTATTTTCATTGTTGGTGTCAACACATTTCAACTTTGGCTTTAGATTAACTGTCAAAATGTACAGTCCTTTGCAGTGGTTCTTCCTGTAGCAATAGAAGGATCGTCCTCTTTGCAACTGGTTGATGGACCACAGGATGTATTGTGGATCCTTTTGGACTTATTTTTTATTATTTCTATTGAAATACCATCTTGTCGTCACCTCATTCTTTCCTGAAAATAGAATATGTTTAGACTGGATAATGAGTTGCGTACCGCCATTTAAAATGCTATTAAGTATAGGTGTCTCTCCCCATAACTATAATTCTATAGGTACTTAAACAAAAGAAATGCTGTAGATCTTTTTGAGGGACGATTGTTCAGGAAGGTGACACATACATTACTCAAGCGTAAGAAATACAAATAGCTGTAACATATTTATGCCTTTTACAGGCATTCTAACCTTTTTAGAAAATGGCTATAATTTGAAGATATAATGTGAAGGGAGTGTTCTTAATGCTACATTAATTACAAGAGCTCACTTTCATTCCCTCTTTGGAGACATTTCTGTATTTTTATATGAAAAGATGCATATAATATTGTGGCAATAATGAGCTTAATGTAACTGGAAGCTATCAGATAAGATTGTATCAAAATTTCAAACACAAATAGCACCAGAAAAATCATCTATATGCCTGAATGTCTTTGTATCTCACATACTGAAAACTTTTTTCCTTGCCACTAAGTGGCACTGTATTATTTGTAGTTGGCTTTTCAGGTCATATTAAAAACCCTCTGGGCCAAATTTATTCCTGATACAGTCTCATTAAGTCAATGGAGCTACATGTGAAATGAATTTGGCCCAGAATTTTAAAGGCACCTAATTCTAAAGTGTTGCTGTAAATTTCCATTGTGGAGGCCCAGGAGAAAAATAAAAGTCAGTTAGCATTTAATCTTGCAAGCAGCTGACCCTTTCATTTGGTGTTTAGCTGTTTCATTATAATTTTTTCCTACCAAATTAGCCTTAGTTAAAAGGGATCATCTTATCTATTTCAGTAGGACTGTCAGTAAATTTTGATTTAAAAATGGATGAGCTCTGTGCTCTTTGTGTTCACCTTTAATTTTCATTAATATTATATATTTTGCAATGCATGTGAATATGAAAATATCTGCTATTGAAAACCTTGCTGTACTTTAGCAAAATATGTCAAGCAATGAAGAACTGAAGATGATCAGGTTTGTCCAATGTCACCCTTTACTCTCTTTCTTGTTTCCTTACAGTGACAGAAAAGTAAACAGGCACATGAGAATTTTCAAAACAGTGGTTAAAGTCTCTTTTATCTTTGACTTATCGCTGTGCAGAAAAAACAGAAATGTGTTACTAAGTCTTGAGACACCATAAATGTTTAAGCAAAACTGCTTACACCTTTGACATAAGACAATCCTTTCCTTCTTAATATACATATAAATTGTCACTTGCTTAGATAGCAAAAGAAAATGACTGCTGTTTTGCTGAAGTAAAGAGGTAGTTTATTTAGTCCTTTATATATGAACTGAGACCTTTAGTTGAGAGCAAAGGACTCTGTTCACATCCAAGAGCTGTGTCCTTGGCTTCACACAGACCAAGGAATGTGCATGAGAATGGAACCTGGCCCAAGATCTCTGGTGGAGGAAAGGATGTCTGTATGTCAAAACATTACCTTTGGAGGTGGGACTCCATCAGTTCTCTGCCTAGGCCTGGCAAATATTTCCCTTTCTGTTTTCTATCGGGCACCTAGATTGTCTATTCTTCCCATAATAGCAGTACAAATATTTCTCTTCTAGTAGGTCTTAGAACTGCATTATCAATATGTGCCAGGATATTTTGAATTATTTTTGTATTTTTCTTCTGATAAGAGCGAACTGATCATTTGTAAAATGGGAGAGATATTACTTCCTTATTCTCTGTGATGTTGGACTGCTTATGGAGTTTTTCACTGTTGCTTCTGAAATACTTTGGGGATTTTGAATGGCAGATAACTGTGGAAGTATATGATTTATTATAGTTGGGATTCTACACTTTCTTCACAGTGTAGATTTTGTTAAAAACAGGAATATTTTTTTTCCATATCCAATACTAATTCTCATTTAAGGCTCACTGATTTTCTGAGAAGCCCAAAATGACAGAAACTGTATAAGAGCGGCAAGGTCAATTGGGAGAAATCTAACCCTTTATTAGGCCATTTGATATAGTCAGCTAAAAGAGAGGAGCTTTTGGACACATCAATATAATTTCAATTTTACGTAATCTTTTTTTGGATGTTAGAAGCAGAAGCAATGGTGATTAAAACTGTTTTTGAAATGTGCATGGAAAACTTGGAAATCTGTCTTACATTATGGGATCAAACCAGGAACTACTGGGAAACTTTCAGATGTTCTTCTTTATTGTGTCTTTAATCTGGCCTTGAAAACACAAACTCAGGGAATAAACTCAAATACTAGAATAATTCCTTCTCTGATACTAGACTTTAGAGTGGCAACAAATATACTTTTGTGTGTTTCTGTTTCGGATGCTGCTTATTTGTTTTTATTATTAATAAATCTATGAACAATATATGCTTGACAGGATCACAGTAGAATCTCTGGTAAGTACTTTCCTTTTAGCAGCATCTGTTCATATCTGTTTTCTGATTTAACTATCAGTTTCAGCCAGAATAAGTTCATATTCAGACATGTCAGAAAAAAGACTCCTGACTTGGAGGACTACTCCACTTTCATATTCCTCCAGGCTTTTAATCAAAACTTGAAAATTGTTAATATAAATTTAACGTTAAAATATTGTAAACATTAAGAAAATTACCTGCAAAGGATGCTTAAAGGCAACAGTTTTAAAAACAGCTGAAGTTTCTAGCAGCCGACTTGGCTTTCATGTTCACATCTATCCCCAGCAGAAAATTTGTTTACAAAATGTGTGTTGGGCTAGCATGCGCCTGCTCTATGTGGTGCCAATCTCTAGCTGGATCCACATGAACTAACTATCTTTGGAAATGGAATTGTGCACAAACTATGAGAGTCAATGCTGAGAATGATGTAGTCTTAACATCGTTGACAGCACGCTGCAGATACACATGATCTGGTTGATCCAGCAAAAGTTTGAGCACCTCTGTACTAATGTCCATTTTAATATCATTGTTGGCTAAGCTTTTTGCATAGGAAGCCTCCTGGTACACGATGCAGTAAGCTGAAGCAACATCATTACTTATCCAGGCTAAACCTGAAAGAGCAATAAATCCCATCACAATTCCTAAAGTTTACTTACTGGAATGCTTCATGCATGAAGTAACATCGTGCTTTTTCTCTTGCTCAGTACTTTTTCATATTAGTCCAAGCTACTGCAATCTTATTTCTGCAGACCATTTTTATATTAGGTATCACTAAATTGGAGTGCTGACTATGAAATCACTGCAGTTTAAGGCCATTAATAAGGTCAGTCTAGCAACATTTAAGAACTGATCTGTTAGTTCTTTGCTGACATCTGTGTTCAAGAACCAATTGCCATTTAAAGATCCCATCTGACATTTTCAGCTGATAACCATTATGCCATTATGATGAGTCCTATGAGAAAGGTCTGTAGCCACTGTATTTATTATATTTTTGTCCTTCCCACTTCTTAAAAAAGCCTTCAGGTTCATTATTTCATTGTTGTAAGGGTTGAGGAGGAAAAAAAAAATTGGCTCATGAATTTTTCTTTCTAGTGCTTCTCTTTCCCTTCAGAAGAAAAAAATGACCCCTCATCTGTGGCTTCTTATAAGATACTATATTTGTTTTGAATCTGTTGACTGGCATACACAGTGCTTCTAAATAAGGAATAGGAGATAAGGACTTTTGGACTTAGTATAGTCAATGTTTTCATATAGATTACACAGAGATGTTTTAAGTGAAGCAAAATCAAATTCAATATAATAAAAGGCAGTCCTTTATAAATCACACATAAAGTTACAAATAAAGTAATTTGTGATACATATCTACTTTTAGCATTTTTATGTCCCCAAACTGCCTTTAGTAAAAAAACCAGTACTCTCAACTGCAGTAGAAGTATTAACTCTCTTCCTCTATCATCTTCCAGGAATAAGAACTAAAAAGTAAATAAAGCCTGCTGTATTTGGCTCACAGTATGTAACAGTAGTAACAATATTTATTCAAGAAGCAAAATCAGTGTTAGCCAGTTTATCCAAGAATGAGTCTTTAGGCTGTTTGCCCTCTGATGAGTATCTGGGGTTCCAGCTGAACTATCTGGGAACCAAAAGCACAATTGTGCAGGCAGATGATAAGTTCTGAATGCAAGAATACCATGGCTGGGCAAAAAGAAATCCACCACAAGGTCAGCTGATGAAAGCAAGTACAAATGCACAAAGTCTGATTAATGCAAGATAGAACACGTCTCTGTGAGAAGAAGATACCTATGTTTCATATGCAGTATGAGATGTTTCTAAAATAAAAGCCGTCACCAAACATTTGCTTCATGTTGCAGATAGAAAGGATAATACAAAGTGTTATTTGAGTTTGTTTAGTGGTAGAGGGGAAGGTGGCACACCAGCTCGTCTTGAACGTTACACTGAATTAACACATCTCCGCCCTACGACTCATCCCACGTTGCTTTCTATATATATATTGTCTCTATTGACTGCACGCTATGGGTATTATCTCACATCTGCGGTAGAACGTGCATTTATCCTACCGTTCATATGTGGTAACATGAGTTTTGTAGAGAATTCAGTACTTGCTTTCTGAGATTATGTATCTCAGCGCTGAATGCTGCTTCACACCAAGTCTGTGAGGAGGCTTGGAGTCATACCCGTGATTTACGAAGACTGCAGCCTACGCACACCTACAACTTACCCATACTTAGAGAGATCATAGAAACCTAAGTAGATGGCACGGTAACCTAAATATGTGGCACCTGGCGTTTTGCACGTTTTCTCAGGCCCTTTTAACTCTACTCCTATACATTATTTTTTTTGCCATTCTATGGGTTAGCTGACCAATGTATGCATAAAACTGTGAGATGTGCTTATCTTTTTATATCAGGGACAGTATCTCCCAGAGACGCCTACATAAGCAGCAATGACCTACATAAATCTTCACATAAGTTGCCTTATATTGTATGTGTCGAGCTGCAGGTGTTTCTGCACTAGTCAATAGAGCTTGTTTGTTCAACAAAGCTTGTTGTTTTCTTCCTTCTTTCAGTTTAGAAAGCTTGATGAAAAAAGTCTCTATGATTTTGCAGAAATAAAGGTTTCGTGATCCACTGTTTTTTCTGGAACTTGCGAATGTGTTGGTTCCCGATGGTGTAATGGCACGCCTTAATTATTTTTAAGCAAAATTTAGGGCAGGCTGTTGCTGCCAAAATTGATTCGCTAATACTGCTTCTCTTAACAATTTAAAGTACAGAGCTGAGAAGCTCAGTGCTGGGGTTTTTGTGACAATAATTCTAGATCACAGCTCAATGTGCTCTTTGAATCTTCCCCTCCCCCCCCCCAAATAATTTCTTTTTAACTAGGCATTGTATTGGTCGTTTTAAATTTTTAAAAACCTCTCTGTATTCGGAAATGTTCTTTGGTGTGACTTGCACAGCCTGATTGGGCTACAGACCTCGGGAGGAGGAATTAGCCTTGGACATTGGACAGTATAGTGTCAAAGTGCATAGTAAACATAAAACCCACCTTCCTAATAGCATGCAATTCTATTTTTTTTAAACCACTGTCACCACACTTGCTCTCAGGCAATCTGTTTGTTCTGTCATTTGAACTTGTCTCAGAGCCTAAATGCAAAAGAATAACAAAATATTAGTCAACAGAAACTTCATTTAAAGTTATGCAGAGCCTTATACATAGGAAAAAAAGGTAGGAATGACCCAAATAACCCACCACCCATTGACAGAGTTGAAAATATTTCCGTTAGCGTTCTTTCAGGTGCTCTAGTTAAAAGTAAAAATCCAGCCTACTTCAGTGCTGTTCCCTGAAGCTCATCTTGAATACCAATGAATTCATGTGCTGTAGTCAAGTTCACATTATAAAACTGATTTATATCATGGGCTTTAGTGGAGCTGGGAGCAAGAGTACAGTTGTCTTGAGTCAGATAATAACCAAAAAGCTTAAAAGTGAAAGTATACATTATTCCAAAAGAATTTTGCAAGGCATGAATTTTCAGCTTCCTGCTACTCAGACAAAAGAATAACAGCTTGGGCCTAATCCCCCTCCCTTTAAAGTCAATGGGAGTTTGGACCCTAGAGTGTATTTTAGCAGTTATTTGAAATAAAATGTGACAAAGTAAAATTATCCTCCCTGACTAAACACTCATAAAACAAAATTCTTTCAGGGAAAGGAAGGGATGAGAACAGGAATTTCAGATCCTGTGGTGCACTGAAGTATTTTTTTATTTGAAACCTTTGCTCTGTTTTGAGGTTAAAAGTGTCACTCCATCATTGCCTTGTATATCAGGCAGGATACCTGCAGACAGCTGTTTACTGATGGACCATGAGAACAGGAGGATACATATAGAAAGTAGTAAATTTGAATGTTCTCCATGAAAAATTTCACTCGTCCCAGTACTTCATCTCCTCTCTCTACCAAAATGTTGCTTTTTCCCTTCCATTAAAGGTGTTTTATAATGGCAATAAGGGGCTGTAACTCTAGAAGGTGGTATTGCTCATCTTCTCTTTGTCATGCAACTCCCACTGTATTATGATAGCATATGTTACCTCTCTGTCATGAGCTATTGGCTAAGTACAGCACATTTTTGTCTATATTTAGAAAACAACCTTCTTCTCTCATGAAGAACCATGAGCAGTGCTAGGCTGACCACATTGCATAATGGTTTCTATACTAGGTAAAATAATTCCATTTGTTACTTCCTGCTTGAATTTTGCTTCCTGGACCTTTAACTGGCAAATATAATCCTTAAGTTCTCTGGGCGTTTGAGGCATTTTGCCATGCTGTGTTGAAATAAATATTCAGGCTGTCTTTATACATATGAGATTCATAATAAGAAAATTTATTTTAAGTAAACCGGGAAAATAGATGAGGACAAATAATACCAATTCCAGAAAAAAAATAGAAACATTAATTTCCAGTTGCCTACTCCTCCACTCTTCCACAAATACTGAAAAAGGAATTATCAAAATGGCCTGTCCTCGGTATTTTTAGAGCAATTTTTGTAATCCCACTATAAAGAAGTTAAAGAAAATGTGGAAAGGCACAGTATTGATTTGCTGCAGGGAAAGTCCTACAGATGCTGAATCTGTGTTTTGTGTTATATATAAACCAAAACTGGCAAATTTTATGCAGGATATTTTATATTTTCTAAATATAAAGACTGCACAGACAACAGGTGTGTGTTTATTTATTGTCAGACTTTTGCCTGAGAAGGCTATAGTCTCTTTTTCCTTAATTTAAAATTAATCTGGAGTGGAATATTTAAAATCTGTTTATGGATAAAATTTAAAAAAATCCCCTGACATTACAGGATATGGAAACAGAGTTATTACCTAAAGCTAAGATGTTTGAATGCACACTTTGATCTCCTCTAACCCCACGGTTCTCAGTGAAGTTTTTCTCCCAGGCAGTCACTGCACTTGGATTGTGTTTTAAGAGAGTTCTTCCACACTGTATTTTCTTTTTTCCTTTTTTTTCTTTTTTTTTTTCTTCTACAAAATTATGAGTATCACTGGTAAACAATTCGAGGCACTAAACTCTTAAATTGCTTACAACAGAAAGCCTCTTGTCCTATAATAAATGCTCTTCTTCTCCTGGACTGCCGTTGAGGTGACTGAACATGAATCTAAACTCACTGGCTGTGAGTTAAACTTCACTCAGGCACAAGCTTTAGATAAGCTTCAGAGCATGAAAACAGGAAGAAATCTTTATCCCATTCCATCCCGAATGAGGATTCTCACTCACATGTCTGTCTGGAACATAAATTTACCAATTTCATTATGCTTGGTGTGACCACAGACACACTTTTTTTGCACTCTTGCAATGCATCTGTCCTTACAGGTGGTGTCAGAACTGAAAGTTGCTGTTCACTGAGTAGGGATTTTTATTTAAATAATTTTGAAGCTGAAGAAGTTCATAAGTCATAGCATTTAAAACCAAGAAATACAAAAGACCTTGGAAAATAAAAGTTAATTTCAGAGATCTATAAACAGAGCAAAGATTTTAAAATTGGCAAGCAAGTGAAGGAGGTTCCCTTCTCAAGAGTGGAAATTAACTGTAAATATTCTGGATACCAGGGAAAGTCAAAAGTCTGTTCAGAGAGAAGGTGCACAGTATGTAGCTGAATAGAAGGGGTTTTTCTTACAAAATAGATTTCTGGATAAAATTAGAACAAGTAAAGGAAAACCTACTGGCTGGTGAAATGAAGAAATTGTGACAAATTAATGGAGATAACAGATTTTGCACAGTACTGCAATGTAGGTTTTTGATGAAAACATTTCAGTTTGACTTAATGGTCGGAAGCAGGACAGAAGCAGAAAAACATTAAACTAGTTCTCATAAACTAGGACTGTATGAAATATAATGCCTGTATGATACATCTGTAATTTCCAGAAATAGTGACAGAAATATAATAGGAATGCATGCTCTCATTCTTCTGGATGGTAAGTAAACCAGAGTAACCTTGCTTTGTGAGCAGAAACATGAAGAGCAAAACAGTAAAGTTTTTGAAAAGTCAGTCTGTAAAGTTTAATAGGTCAAAGATGACACAAAAAAGAAACTAGGGTAAATTTTCAGGCTGGATGTGGTGCAACGTGTGCTGAAATGTCTGCAGCCTTACACATAGCTGATGCTTCCTATAATATATTGGTGTGATAATCAATGAACTCATAGAGAGATAGGTTTTGAATTCAAGTCCTGACAAAATGTCACTGTTAAAAGATAGGTAACTACAAAAATGATATGAACTAGCTTGAATTTAGTACTACACTTAGTTATTAAACAGCATTGGTTTGTTATTGGTATACAATATTTAACAACATTTTTCTTTGTGTTTTAGTAAAATCAACTATCTTTAGCAGTGTTCCCAGTAGTATTATGTATGGTTATTAAGTAATAGGTTCCCAATTTTGAGATACATACCATACCATTGACTTCTCTAGTTTTCTTGGGGAAAATTATCAGATATTTGAAAGGCAGTAACAACAAATAACTTTCAGCATCTTCTGCAGAGGCCTCAAAAGTCTGACTGTTTATACAATTGAACTGACACAGTCCCAGCCAATTCACCAGGGGGCATTAGTAAATATCTAATCTAGTATAAAAAGCATTAATTGAAAAAAAAATCACAATTCTAAACTGCATTTTTTCAATAATTACAAATTGTGATGAATGAGTATTTTTAGATATTTAAGAAAAATATAATACCATGTAAAGTGCTACAGTCTTTATATGTTAATTTTCTTCCTTTTAATTAGCAGCAGTTATATATGTGAAGTCTAATTCCAATCTAGGAGAAATGGATTACAACCACCATTGAACTCTTGTGTTTCTAGGTAGGTTTCCACGACGCATGGTAACTTTAAGCCCTGATGCAGAGATAAATATATTCTATTTGGTTTGAAGTGATAAAGCTCATAAATTTATGTAAAGTGTAATAAAAAGGAAAAGTTGTTGCCATTATCATTAAAAGTAGATTTACCAGATTGAGCTGAACCGATTGCTTTTGACAGCCCAGAGGATATTTATATTTTCAGTGAACTTTTTATATCAATTTTTCATCACTAAACTATTTACTCTTGCTGGTTTAGCTAGATTTTGACTCCCTTGATTGTTCATATGGGAAGTAGATGATGACGTTATATTTAATTTTCATTACTCCTGTGAGTGTAGACAGTTTGAGATGCTTGGTGTGATGTATTCTATTCATATCATATTACTTTAATTCCCTCTTATCCTTAAGTTTGTGCTTATATATTTTTATTAAAAGGAAGAAACCTTCCCAACAAGACAAAAAGTAAGGCATTAGGAAAAAAATTACACAGATATGAAGAAAGGGAGTTTTAGCTATTAGAAGATGCTTTTTCTGTTCTACTGGGCAATATTAAGCCTTGATCCAACACACAATCAGTACTCAAAGTTCCTAATAAATTTCCTATGAATTTCCTTTGCAAACTCAGCAGACATCCAGAATTAGGAACTTAAAAGGGGATGGATATGCTAAGGAGAGTCTGAGCATACTTCAATACATTTTAAGCAGAGATTTTGTAGACCTTATTAACAAATATTGTTTGGCTATACTCCATTCATTGTTCCGCTTATTTTCCCCAAAGCTGTTTCTCACGCAGAAGAGTCAGGGAAAGATTGTACATTAGAGAAGATCTAACTATTTACAAAACTGAATTTTAAATTTCAAGATACAAATATATATACCAAAAATACTTACATTGTCATTCAATCAAAAGCTATAATAGTATCAGTGATTTTGAATGACCAATGCTACTGATTGGATGATAAACTTCAAAGACAATAAAACCAGAAAAGCTATATGACAGCATGCAAAACTATTCTGCCAGTCCTATTGTGGGAGAGTACGAGAATATTTTTTATACCAATTTCATAGGAACTCCCAATTATACCTCTTATCAGCTTTGCCTTCAGAAGTGATCACTGTTGACCAATGACTTGTAATAAAAAAAAAAAGAGATGGAAGAAAAGCCATTAAAGAAAAGCCCCAGAGACAAAGATGTCCTCATCTCAGTCCAAATATGACTTTTAACTTTCAAACAAAATTTGAGTTCATTTGTTCAGACCTAGGGAAAGAACATAATAATCTGAAGGATAAGTAGTTTTTTCTAAAAGAATTTAGCTGAAGTTGCCTGAGGAATATTGTTAGAGGATGTTTCAACTAGTGTTTAGAAAGTGGTTTCATACCACTCTATCTAGAAGGTTGACTCCTTGCTGATAGCCCAGATTATATTATGAGAGGCAGATACTAGGTGTTCTCTAGCAAAAACAGGAGATATTTCTCAAGAGCAAGCTTGAATATCAAAAACAATCTATCTGTACCACACATGCTATGAGCAGTTGCCAATTTCTTTGGAACACATCACCTGCTTTATGTTAAAAGAGAAGGTATTCTATATGTACGTCATGTGGGAAGTCATCAGTAAAGACCGCTCAGATGTATGTATAACAAGAATAAACTTTTAAACACACCTGTGGTGATTAAGAGAGATACCAAGACATCTTTGGAAATACACATATGTGTATATCACATTCTAGTGTGATACCTGTGAGGCTCACATTCTGAGGGAGACCAAAGTATGTCTCAAAGTCTTTCTTCAGGCACTGGAAAGAAGTTTTGGGAAGATAGATAAAGGACTGGGCTTAACACCTGAATGAAAGAGCAGTGCTCACTGCAGAAGGACTGCCAACATGCAGGAGAAAATCCAGATAAAACAATATTTATAGCCTGTTGGAGCAAAGGAGTGTGAGAAGTTTGACAAGAGATAAATGGTTCACGCTTAAGGAAATGATTTACAGTGCAAGGAATAGGAGAAGAATTATTTAGCCAGGGACAGATGTAACGTCCAGTACAGGAAGTAAAGAAAAATAACTCCCAATCTTTTATTTTTTATGTCATGCTTATGATGTTCTCATTCCTGATTTTCAAACATATGCAACTGGCAATACAGTCCTTCTTAAAAACATCAGTCTGGTATTTCCTGAGGGGACTGAAACCTTCTTTCTGCTGTATCAATACAGAAGAACTTATGAGAAAATGATACTGCCTGCTAACAAAATTAATCCAATCCCTTCAGGACTGAGTAGGACTGAAGCAACCCTTTAAAATAATGACATGTATCCAAGGTCTTTGCAATGCTTCTGGACAATGTAAGGTCCAATAAAATGATGACATAAACTTGGGTTCGTTTGGATCTACAGACTAGACATGCAGATTATTGGACCAATTCACACTGTTTTTACGAACAGATCTGTTACTTTGCTGGGCTCAACCATCTAGCAATGACAAAATGTGAACATTCAGGAGGCCTGATGGGCTAAGTGTCCTCTACCTCTTTACTAATGGAAAAAAAATGGTGACAGAATAAAGCAAAATCCTCTTTACTTAATGTGGACCTCTGTCTCTGGTGTGTAAGTCCTCTGTGTCCAAAGATAATTAGCACTTTATAATGCTAATTATTATAATTATGTCTGAGAAAAAAATCATTAGGGGGTAGGTCTGTTCAATGATTTTCAATTGCCCCCTCTATTAAAAAATAAGGTCATTTTTCGATTAGCTAGTTTTAGAAACTGGAAACTGTGTTACAGAGTATCCTTTGATTGTTTATTTCCTCATTCAAAATATTTTGTAAAGAAATAAATAAGAAAAAAATAAAATAATGTCATAAAATACAGCTGTCATAAAATTACCTCAAAGCTTTCTGGCTTCATGCTACCAAAATGAAAACAGATATTTAAAAAAGTATACATTTTTGTAATTTTTTGTCATAAGTATGCGAATCCTGTACTGAAAGAAGCTAAGAAAAATCACCTTACAGTTTCTTCTGTCACATATTTATTTGAAATACCAGAGGTGTAACTGGAAATTGAAAATCATACATTGTAAATCATAAGTAGGAAATATAAATGTAGACCAAAAGTAACAAATTCAAACAGAGACATTATACTGGGAGTTAAGACAATCAGCTGAATAGAAATTCTTGGGGGTTTTTCCCCTCTCACTCGGCATAACATTTGTACAAAGATAGCTTATTTGTTGAAAACGATGATTGTCAAGCTGCGTTTTCAGATGTACTTTGAAAGCATTGTAGAAACTAATATTCTGACCAGTACTTAAACTCTCAGTGATGTTATGTGTCATGTTTGTTCCTGAATATAGTGAGTTCATTTTATTGGGGAGATGGAAAGAGAGTTTGCTATGAATGAATTTGGCTTAGTTTGATTGTAGAGCAAGAACCATGTTGGGGGTAATTTTTGCAAGAATATGCAGAGATATGAGAGAAGGAAGATGGTAAGGCTGAATAGACTGTACTACAAATGGAGCGAAAGAGGTGCTGATTTTAAAAATTTTGGTGAACAGGTGACTTTTAATCCTGGACTGTCAATTGGACTGTCAATCCAATAAGCAAAATCACTTCTTAAGATACTTTTGTGACAGAATGTAATCAGCTAGAGGTAAGGGCTAAAATAAGGTATGTTTTGTTATTCATACAAGTTCAGATTAAAGAAGTACACTAAAACACAGCTTCTATTTCTGACGAACCACAATTTATTTCTGATTTGGGCTGATATATCATGTTGTCTTAAGTATTTGAGGGTAGAGAAGAAATATGACATGACTTCTGCCATATGGCTTAACTAATGTTTTGTGACAAAAGTAGCTTAACCATATATACCATATACCATAAAAAACTGGCTGATAATTTTCCCACATAAAAATGTGTTGTGAAAACTCAGAAACACCCTGAGGGTATTCTCAAATATTCAGAGAATATGAACAAACCACTTCTGCAGATTTGCTTTAAAGTGGAACTTAGGATGAGCGCAAATGCTTTTGCAGCCTGGATCAGACAGTTCCTTACAGATCTGGAGGCTGGCCCCAGTTGAAAAAAAAAAAAAAAAAAAGGTTATTCAAGAGGAAAACATTTCCCTCCCAAGGTTGTGAAGAAGAAAGATCCTCACTGATAAGGTCTCCAGATGGAAATTAGCCCTTCACATGTAATTTGACATCTTAAAAGGAAAAGCTTCCCAGGAGAAAGCAAGATATTTGTTGCATAGATTGAACACTTTGAAAGGGAAAGGCTCGAATGAATTTTGAGAAGATGGCCACTGCACATTTTGAGAAGATTGGCAGTGTCAAAAAAAGAAATGTAATGAAAAAAACCCACTAATTAAAAAAAGAAAAAAAATCTATTAAGGCCCTCCTTGCAAACACACATACCAAGTTTTGTTTTGATGTAGTAACAAAATACGCTCCAGTGCAGATGTGCTATATTTCTTAAAAAAAAAAACAAAACACTGACTTAACAATTATTTCAGAGAACATTTTAAGCAAAGTAAATATCAAGTTAAAATATGATAAAACTGATAAATCTTCTATGCTTTTCTTCCCTTTCAGAATGTCCATTTTTATGACTTTGGGGAACCATCGAAAAGTCTATGTTAAAGTCCATTTTGGTAAAGCACTCAAGCATGTTCTTAGTTTTGAACACCAATGAAAGCAATGGAATTACTTGTGTGCTTAAAGTTAAGCACACTTTAAGTACTTGCTTCATCCAGTGCAGCATTCTTTCATCCCTGGTGAAGTCAAAATAGTCTCTTATGCCTAAAAATAAGATGCTATTCCTTGTATTAGTATTCTGTGGAGACTGAGGTCAAAAACTGATGTAAATGCATCAGGCAGTCAGGCATTCCAAATTGCCTAGAGCTACCCCTGATTCTAGGGTGCCTCAGTTTTAAACAGCAATAGAAAGCAAAAGTAAGGATGCTTTTTTCCTCAGCTCTTTTCTCATTGTCCTTGGCACTTCTGATTTGTTTTTGCTAGTGACATTTCTCACAATGCACAAGTCTATTGAAAGAGAATAAGACATCAGTGCAAGCACTCCAGCTGTATGAGATATCAGTTGCCATCACAAAGGTATCAGCTTTAAGACACAAAGTTTTATCATTTAAATGACCTTGGTTCACCTACCTTATCAATCTGGAGTACCTAAATAATTACAACTTTCATTCTCTACATCAGAGAAAGAAGATAGACAAGATTGGTTTCTTTCACTTAAAATTATAGCCATGATAGGGACTATTCTCAGAGCTACAGAGTGATTCATGGACAACTGGTATGGATGAGACCATGGTAGGTAAGTCTACACCAGTCCACAGATTTAGTGTGAGCCTTTCGCATTTGTAGTTCAGCTGGCACACTGATGATAATGTGACTTGTTTACCTGTGAAGAACTGACAGGGATCTCTTGATCCAAAGAGGAAGCTTAAGGAAGCCAATTTGTCCAGTACAAACAGATTGTAGCACGCAATCACAGATTCACAGAATCATAGAATGTTGAGGTTGGCAGGCACCTCTGAAGATCATCTGGTCCAACTGTCCCTACTCAAGCAGGGCCACCTACAGCTGGTTGCCCAGGACCATGTCTAGATGTTTTATTAATATCTCCAGGATGGAGACTCCACAGTCTCTCTGGACAACCTGTTCCAGAGTTCAGTAAAAAAGTTTTTTGTTATGTTCAGAGGGAGTCTCCTGTGCCCATTGCCTCTTGTCTTATCACTGGGCACCACTGAAAATAGCCTGGCTTCATCCTGTTTGCACCTTCCCTTCAGGTATTTGTATGCATTAATACGTTCCCTCCTGAGCCCTCTCTTTGCTAGGCTAAACAGTCCCAGTTCCCTCAGCCTTTCCATATGTGTGAGGTGCTTCAGTCCCTTAATCATCCTTGTGGCCTCTCATTGAACTTCATAGAATGCTGAATAATAATAAATTTTCTGTTGAAAGAAATATTGCCACCTTTACATGCCACAAAGGAAAAGAAAAAGTAGATTTTTCAAAAGATTTGTCCATGTACTTTGCTGTAAAATAGTGAACTCCAAGAAATTATTGGAAGGAACCATTTCATACCAGGAAACATGCAGTTCAGTCATAATCAACTATCTTTTATTGCAAATACAGTGTAGAGGGCATAGCCAGCCTCTTCTGGAACCTTGTATTTGTGGACAGATCCTGACTGTTACTCTGATCACTGTTGCTCAGTAAGCAAAGGAGAACTACATAAAGAGGTAAGAACTTCTAATACAAGCAGATGGTAGCTAGTCTGAAGAAAATATTGTTTATTCAATTTTTTTTTCTTTGCTTCATACAGTGATTCTGCTATTGCAGGCTGGGTGCCAATAATTCAGGGTGGTGACACATGGGACTAATACAAAATGTGTTCAGTTTATCGTTAGGTTAAAATAGAAGCAAAGTTGAAAACAAGCAAAGTTGAAGTCAGGCAGTTTCAACTTTATAAACTTCCTTGCACTAGTTTAGAAAGATTACTTGTGATGAAGCAAATCTGTTGGTTCTGGTGGGTGTAGAGCCCCCAGTGCAAGCTGTGAGATCTCTAGCCCAAAGAATCAATAAATCTTCTAATTGTGTCATGCCACGTCTGTGATTTAGACTGGAATATATTCTGCGATTTGTTTAATAAACTTGCAAGCTTAAATACCATGCGTTTGTGGGATGCTCCCCTGGGATTCATCCTTAAGGTTGCCCAAATGTATCTCCTCTTCCAGTGACCTACGTAGGAAGTGACATGAGACATGTGGTGGTTTAATTAGCAAAATGTTGGCATCAGATTAATAAAGAAGAGAATATCCTTTTCTACAGTTTCTGTTTCATATAAATATCTCTCTCAGAGCTCTAGTTCCATATGGCAATTAGAAGTACTTGTTAACATAGTTGTTTAGGTATATGAATAATGAAGGTGGGTTTTCTCCAAGCCTGTAAGAACTAGGGATGGACAGACTTGTTCTGATAAAATTCAAACTCACCTATCTACACCTAAATATTAATCCATTTTTTCAACACCCAAATTTAAATTGGAAGCTTCTAATATTCTCATTTCTGGTTGTCTGGTTTGGTTTAGGGTTTTTTTGTTGCTTTGTTTTGGTTTGTTGTGGTTTTTTTTCCTTGTGTTTTGTTTTTTTTTTTAAATTATTATTTTTAATTAGGTTTTGTTTATTTCCACATTTCTAAGACTTGCTTGGAAATAAAAGTCATGATTCCATGAAAAAAAATCACCATTTCAAAGAAATACACAAATAATAATGGCAGAGTTGATTACCTACATAACTTGAATATAGTTATTAAACATAGTGAAACACTGAGTACTGGGTTTTAAATAACCCATAACAAACAAATGTAGGTTATTTATTCAGCTAAACTGTCTTCTGCTTTGGAACACCCATCAGAACATAAAAAAAAAATCCTGAATTTACATATTTTCAGTATCTTCCAAAGATGTTTTTTCAGTGTTCTTACTGTTTCATAGCTGAATTGCAAAAGTCTGAATTTCATACATAGTGTACAATGCTTTATTGATGGCAACAGAAATCATAGTAATAACATGCATGTGAACATTTAGGTTGACCAGAACTGCAAAAGGAAAATTCTTTAGGGAAATTTTAGTGTAGAGAAACCATGAATTAAGATTGCTAATGTGTATTTTTCAACATTTCATCCTGATTTGGCAAAACCCAAATTCTTAAGCTTCTTTGGGTCTAGGAAGGTATAATCATGATTTGTATAGTTGACACTAAGGCTGCTAGGATAAAGGACAATGGAGGTGAAACTATGATGAAATTTTTTCACTTTCTCATTAGCCCAATAGTGGAGTTTGGGAGTACCACAATCCTCACTCCATTAAGCTTTAAATTATCCTTTGCTCTTTCTTCTCTTATTGTAACTTATTCTTAAAAGACAGAAATAGCTCTGATGTTTTTATGTCTTCCAAAGGGCAACTTTTGTCAACAGAAAAAGAGGACCTAAACAAGTCAGAGGCAGACCTTGACAAATTTATGCGACTAAATAGCCAGGCAGAGGACTAAAGTGCACGACTGAAAAAAGTCCTTCTCTGTCCCTGTAGAAGGACTGCCTCATTTCATTGGAGAAGTTCTGTAATCTTCATGAAGTCATGAGCTAAAAGATTTTGTTACCTTTCTGTATGAATTCATCCACAGTTCTTTTCGATTCTTCCATGATTGTCAAGTAAATAAATTCTACTTCATAGTGTTTTCTGTTTCAGATTTATATTCTTTTTTACATTCATCTTCTAATTATAGACATCTTATTCCATCAGAATGGAACAGAATAGATTATTTCAGTTGGAAGGGACCTACAACAGTCGTCTAGTCCAACTGCCTGACCAATTCAGGGCTCACCAAAGTAAAACATTGTCAAATTGCCTCTGAAACACTAACAGGCTTGAGGCATCAACCACCTCTCTAGGAAGCCTGTTCCAGTGTTTGACCACCCTCTTGGTAACGAAATGCTTCCTAATGCCCAGTCTGAACCTCCCCTGGCACAGCTTTGAACCATTCCTATGGGTCTCATCAGTGATCCCAGGGAGAAGGGATCGGCATCTCCTTCTTCACTTCTCCCCAGGAAGCTGTTCAGAGCAATGAGTTTGCACCTCAGCCTCCTCTCCAAACTTGACAAAGCCAATGTCCTCAGTCACTCCCCATAAGACATTCCTTCCAGTCCTCTCACTGGTTTTGTTGTCTTCTGCTGGACGCACTCAAAGACCTTCACATCCTTAAATTATGGGGCCCAGAACTGCACACAGCACTCTAGGTGAGGCCATACCAATGCTGAATATGGTGGGATAATCACCTCTTTTGACTGGCTAGTTAGGCTGTTTGATGCACCCCAGGGTGCAGTTTGCCCTCTTGGCTGCCAGGGCACGTTGCTTGCTCATATCGAGCTGCTGCTGACCAGCACCTCAGGTCCCTTTCTGCAGGGCTGCTTGCCAGCCACGCCTCTGCCAATTAATACTTGTGCCTTGCAATTTATACTTCTGCCTGGGATCAGGCTTACTTGTGGTTGAAAGCTCCTCATTTTTATTTGTTTATTATCAGAGTGGCTGAATGGCTTTTGCAGGATTTCAAATTGCTTGAGCAGTGTGTCAAATGCTCTTTGCAAGCAATGAAATTGTTTTATTCTGCAAAGATTGTGCCCCAAAAAAGGGGAGGAAGCCCACTTTCTCTTTTCTTAAATGTATGTAGGTTAGAAGAAGTGTTCTTCAAAGGTTTTGAGTGAGACTGATGGGACGTGCAACTCAACGATGATACTTGCAGAACCTTTCAAAGACTGTGCAACAGGATATGGTCTATATTGTTATCTATGTAAAACCGTAAACTCAAAGAGCAACAGATCTGCAAGAATGGTTTTCTCAGAAAACATGCCACTTACATGAGTTAGAAATTTGAAGCTTAAATACTGACATAAAATACCTGGGTTTAGATTTAATGAAAAGAACAATAAAGAGTCCTAGTGTTGGTTAGTACGGACAGGCATAACATAGGCTTCCACAATGTTTATATGTATTCACCTTGTCCTGCTGTGTTACACCACTGCTATTCCAATTTTGAGCTTTGTGAACAGAGGCTTTTCTCTGTTCTGAACTCCACTGGTTAAAAAAAGAGTGATTCTCTTACAAAGGTAAAAGGAGAATAAAATAATCAGATTTTCTTTTCTCTCTTGTAACCTCAGTCCATGTTTGAAGCCAAATTCCAGAAACGGAAAGGTTAGCATCCTCTTCTCTCAAAGAGGTCTTCATGGACTGAGTCCCTTTGAAATCAATGGGACTTGGTGAGAGTCATAAATGGCATTTGCAGGGAGTAATTGCAGGGTCAAGGAACAATGTGCCGGAGCACTTACCTCTGAGATATTTCTCTGTGCCTATCTGTTAGCAGCAACAAAAAGTATTTCCTTCATTTTCTTCCAGCAACTGAGCCTTTTTAAATAGATGAAGAAAAATAAAACATGAATTCATTCTTACTCATATTTGAATTGAATGAATAGAACTAATGTATAATCTTCTTTCTGCGAAGTGATAAATATTTACAGTGTGTAATGAGATTTCATGTCAAAAATTGATGGTATTTATTGTGTTTTAATAAAAGCAGATTTGAAAATGTTAGTTTTATTAAAGAAAAGAAGTGTTGAAAATATTGCTATTTTCACATTTGCTTTTTCTATGGAGACCTTATATGCAAAGACAGATTTTGAGCTAACTATATTACTATGGAAATCAGTTGCAACAGAATAGAAATAGTATGAAATAATGAAAACATTAATACTTCTTTACACCTTGTTTCATTTATTTATCAGTTACACTCTTTTTTTTTTCTTTGCTGTAAAGGCTCACACATTTCAATATTAAAAAGGTTTTCCTTCTTTTCTCATAATTTCATTCCCTGATTCTAATTTCCTGAAATTATAGCAAGAAACAGGCATTTAATACATGGCAGAAATCTGGAAGTTCAGGGCACTGCCATGTGCAGTGTTCAAGTTAAGTAATACACAGATATTTGTGTATCAGTAAAGAAATTAATTTCAAGCATGTATTGATGCTAGAAAGAGGCTGTATCCTCTCTCCTCCATGACGAGTCCAGTTATCCGTTACTTCCAAACTGACTTATGGCAGTACCTTAACACATACTGCCATTAAGTAATCTGCTAAGTCTATAGAGCTCAGCTTTCTTGGAGATTTAAGGCACATTAGTCAAATACAGTCAGTACGTAGGTGCTGAGTGATTGAAAACGTCTGTGTGGTTCTTTCAACTTATATCAAACTTTCAATCATTTAATGTTTCACAAATAGATGAAGCAGGTGATCATACTTGCAGTGAAAGGCTAAAAACTCTAAGCAAACTCTAAACTAGTTCAATAATATTTAGTTTCCAGGTCATGTAGCTGTAAAAACTTTGTTGGCTCGTAAGGCAACAGTATTGATGTTAAATTAGTAAACAGTTTTCAAAAGGATAAATACATGAAAAATGGAGGTTTTGATTTAAGTTAAAAAAAAATAAGGAGGGAAAGTGAGGGCAAAAGATAGCAAGAGTTGTAAAATCTAGCCTATTTTACACAATTATTTTTTTTTTAGATTGCATGCATGTACATGCATGTGTGTATGTGCATGCGTAACTGTTTAGATAGGCATTTTTGCTTCAGGCAAGCAGAAGAAAAACTCTTACAGCATCCCTTTAACTGGCACGAAGCCAGCCTTGCTCATTTTCTGCAGCTGGCATGAAAATAAACTCATTTTTCCAGAAGTGACCCCCATTATTTCATTTTTCCTAGCTCCCAACAAGTTGATGAGCTATAATACAAAGCAAAGAAATTAATTGTTATATGGCATCTTTGTTAGAGTAGTAGTGGTGATCAGCAGTTGGGGAGGAGGAAATAGTTTTGAGCATGTGGCAAAATAAAGATTTTCAGCAGAATAAATGAGCAAAATGGCCTCAGAATCGTAGAAACAGAATCATTGAATTGTTTAGTTTGGAAAAGACCTTTAAGATCATCAAATCAAACCATTAACCTAGCACTGCCAAGTCCACCACTAAACCATGTCCCTAAGTGCCACATCTATATGGGTTTTAAATACCTCCAGGGATGGTGACTCAACCACCAAGCCTCTTCCAGTGCTGAACAACCCTTTCGGTGGAAATTTTTTCCCTAATATCCAATTTAATCCTCCCTTGGTGCAACTTGAGACCATTTCCTTTTGTCCTGTTGCCTGTTACTTGAGAGAAGAGACCAATACCCACCTGGCTACAACCTCCTTTCAGATAGCTGTAGAGAACAAGAAGGTCTCCCCTCAGCCTCCTTTTCTCAAGGCTAAACAACCCTTCAGCTGCTCCTCAGAAGACTCGTGCTCTAGACTCTTCATCAGCTTCGTTGCCCTTCTTTGGACATGCTCTAGCACCCTCAGGCTCTTTCTTGTAGTGAGGGGTCCAAAACCGAACACAGTACTCCAGGTGTGGCCTTACCAGTACAGGGGGATGATCACTTCCTTGGTCCTTCTGGACACACTATTTCTGATACAAGTCAATACATAGTTTTTAGCTGTGGGTAGAGAAGCAAAGAGAGGTCTTACGTAAAGCGAACTAGAAATTTCTCAACAAATTGAGAAAGCCTTTTGGAGCTTTTTGGTTTTGCTTTTATGTTCGTTTGCTTTTTGCTTTCTAAATCTCCCTCCTTCACTTGAAATATTTATCACTGAAGTTTCAGTTTTGGTAAGGACGGACTTCTAAGAAGAGGTGTTGGTCTACAGTCTTTCTCTGCAACTGAAAATAACAAAACAGAGCAGGTGGTCACCCAATCCACATTATGTCTCCTATGGGGTGACACCAGACATAACTGAGCTCATGTCTTCGGAGGAGCTCCACCAAGCCAGTAGATCTAAAGGGCAGATTTTTGTTGTATTTCCTGTTGAAATTTGTTCCACTCTATATCAGTAATTAAATATTGATTGGAGTTGTACTTGAAGTTCAATTTCTCATCCTGTTCCAACATTGCAAACATAGGTCGCTGGCTGTTCTGTTGGTACCTGAGGTCTCTTCTCTCTTTGTCTCTCTCTTTTTCTCTGTATTTCCCTTACTAAAAATGCACAGAAACTTCCAGAAAATTTTAACTTAAGATCTTACAACACTAGAGTCCTACATAACTCTAGTCCAGTGGACAGTTCATGTGAGGCCAAAACAGGAAGATCAAGTTAAAAGATAAGGTAATATAAAGCAAGTGAGTGAAGCCATAACACAAAACTGCATAGTCTTTGAAAGCAGAGATTACGACTCTATTGTAGAAGAATAGCTGAAGCTGGGAAAGATGAAGGGAAGGATTTTATGGCAATGCATGACTAACAAGATAGACAGTGCTTCCTAGACAGAAAATAAGAGTAGGAGATCATTAAAGTAAAAATGGAGTGTTGCAGATAATACATTTTGACACCTGACATTTGTTAATGTGAATAGAAGACAAGAGCAGCAAGATGTGGTGCTGTTGAGGAAAGAGGCAATTCTGATCTGGATCATCTTCTGGGTTTCATGGAAATGACTGCAAATTAAATCTACTATCTAGATTTCTTTAGAGGACACAGCAGAAAGGGGCAGAGCATGGGGAAGCAGAAACGCAATCTGAGACCTGCTTTTTAGCAGCAGTATGACTAACACAGTCAGGTTAAACAAATTGTTTTTAACAGGTTATTTTTAATCTTTGTCAGTTCACCACATTCCTTTGCTATTGGGTGCACAGCTGAAGGGTAGAAATGGTGTGGAAACATTAAGCCAGGGACCAGAAGGATTTGAGGGTAGAATCAGGCTGTTTAAGATGGTGCTTCATCAAAACCACTGCTCATCAGGACCAGTGCTCATCAGGACTGGTGCTCATCAGACTATGACTTTTCTAAGGGCCATGATGCAGTCCACATTTCTTTCCATGATGCAACAAGTAAAACCAATTCCTTTCCTGCAACTACACAAAGAGACAGAAGATCAGTTTGGAGTGGATAAATCACTTGAGAACTCCAGGTCCAAAATATTTCTTCAGTTAACATTTATTTTACTGATTAATTGTATGTCTTTGGAACCTCATCAAAAGCTCTTAATACAAATTTTATGTTAACGTTTATCTTTTCAGTTCTGGAAGGAGATATCTTAACTAGCAGGGATTTTCTTTATCTGAAGCCTTTTCTCAATCTGCAGAATGAACAAAGCTTCTCTATAAGTGAATCTTGAGCCTGGGCTAGACAGACCCTACTACAGGCATTATGGAAGCAGTTTAATGTCTACCCACATTCGAGGTTCTAATTATCTGAGACAGCTGAACTGCAGCAGATGTGGTGGTAAGTACCATATTTGGAACACCTGTTCCTTACAAGGTCATCTAAAAAGGAGGTTTTATCCTTTTTCACACTATACTTTTTGATATACCTGACAAACAACTCTGAACCATTAACAGCTTGAATGGTACGTGCACTTGTTTCCCATAAGTGACAACGTTCTCTGTCTTGCTGACAACTGTTTGAACTAACTCACCTCACTGCAGAAACATGCAAGTTTGTAAGAAACATGTAAACTTTGAGTCACCATCCCTGGATGTATTTGAAAGATGTGGTATTTAGGGATATGATTTAGTGGTGGACTTCACAGTGTTAGGTTAATGGTTGGACCTGATAATATCACAGGCCTTTTCCAACCTAAACCATTCTATGAGTCTATGATTCTGTTTTGTATCAGTGCATGAATGTACGAACGACAGTCACTATGTGCAAATGCGTCAGTGAAGAAGTACCACAGCAGCAACAAGCAAATAATCTTTCTGTGGTCCATCTTAAGGTAGAAACCACCTTCCTAAGGAAATACAATAAATATCTTGAGTGACAGGAACAAATGTAAAGACGAACCTTTTGGCTAGTCTCTGATGGAAAACAGTTGTTCCCTCCTATGACAGAGAACAGTAGGAGCCTTGAGAGGGAAACAATGGGAGGGGAGATAAATTTGTACAGAAACAGAATGCTGATGAAGCTGCAGTCATGCAGCTTCTTCCCTGCAAGATGGCACACAGGAGAGAGGAAGGACCTACAGTACCTCTCTATCAGTAAATCCACTTATGAGGAAAGCAGTTAGCATGGCAAGCAACAATTATTCAGCTGATAACCAATAACAAGAACTCAGTTAATGGTTACCCAATGGGATGGCACCAGAAATATTGACTGTGATCTTCTGTTTTAAGGGAGAAAAGAAGAAAGCCTGCTCTCATTGGAACAGTAATGTTTATTAAAATGTTATTAAAATTTTGTTAGCATTGCTATTCTATTTAATAACATAGCATGCTAGATGACAGGACTTTAACAACGCTACTAAGACAGACTACCTATCTTAAGGCTATACTGTTGCAAACGGTTACGAAGGAGAATGGATGTGACTAGTGCCCATATAGTCAATTCACAGCCTTGTGAAGACAGTCACAAGAGTACGTTACCCATATTCATAGGATTAGTAGGTCAGAAAACACATAGTGGGAGGACACGACAATGTAATGGTAAATACAGAAGAAGGAACACACATAAAGAATATGGTGTTTGTGAAAAGATTGGGTGGAGTCTGAGGGTTAAATTATATGTAAGGCAATAAAGCACAAAGTCTTCAATTGTTTCTATGGTTTTAAAATATCTACTGATACCGAAATGATTTTCCATGTTATTGAAGAACATTTCTAGAACTAGTCAAGACTTCACAACTGTCAAGCTTGTTCTTATGAAAGTGTATTTGTAAACAGACACAGGAAAGGGTCTGAATAAATTATGTTAAAGCATCCATAACTATTCTTTTTTATGTTCTCTGCAAAATACAGTTGATGTTAAATAAATCTGGATAAATCCATCCAAAGTTCAAGTAACAAAATTTCAAGTATGGAAATATTGCAAAGAAAAGATTGTGAAAGCCCTAGCCCACCAATGAGATAGATGACCTACACACATCCTATTCTACCAAGCTTCTTCTCCTTTGTTACCAACCTGAGATTTGCCACTGGACCAGAGCATTGGTCCATCAAGTCTGTAATCTTTTGTTTGCGGGAGTAGCTAATACCTAATAAACAGTCAAAACTAGCCAAACAAAATTTAGTTAGTAGTGCCCCATGTAGTTAGGAGTGCTCCATGTAGGGATTCTGTTCTGACCTTTCTTCTGATCATCTTATCATACATAAGTTACATATTTTGTTCTGATCTCTGTTGTAAATCAAGCGTAAGTCCATTTCAGTAAAGAATGACACAAAAGAGATCAGCACTATGTGCTGAGACAGGCTGACTGTCTCAGCTGGCATAAACTGGAGCAGTTGCAGGAGGGCTAAGCTATTTTACCCCAGATGAGAATCTCTTAATCGTGTCTCTCAGAATAAGCCTTAAATGAACCAAGCCCAAGGAGAGGAAGGGAGAGAAGAATCATGGAAAGAAGGAGACCAAAAGGTACGCAGGGCAGAAGTACACAAAACCCTCTTCCCCTATCACTGATTACAAATTATTATACAAGCTGAGCCCCATATTGTATACTTCATTTACAGTAATTGTACAACAGCTGTATAATAGGTGTAGTTTAAGGTATGAGTGTTGCTCAGAGTGTAGCTTAAATGTCCACAGTGAGATGTGAATATGAATATGAATGGTCCTGACTGCATAGTAATTGGTGGTATTATGGGAGTGAATGGAAAAGCTACATATGGATGAATGGGTGGGGCTAGGGAAGGGTGCAGCACAAGAGACTAATGGTACGTTTTATTTTCTCACATAGATGCCTTTTCCTTTAAATAATTAGCCCGCGGCAGTAGAAGCAAATGAAAAGGAAGAGAAGGAGACCAGTTTGGCACACTGAAGCTCTATACTCATGATATTAAATCATTCCAATTTCCCTCTCTTCACCCCACCTACCTACCTATTGATCCATCCGCATTAAAGTTATAACATGAACAACAGAAAAGTTCCAACCTGGAGGGGAAGGGGCGGGGGGAGAGAGGGTTTGAGAACACGCTAGCATTAAAACAAAAGCGTGGTTGTACAAAATGCCTTAGCATGCAGAAACACACACCCTCGCCCCCTGGAACGGAGTAATTCTGTTTCTTTTGCACACATGCTACCGGCTTAAGTGTGTTGCTGTTATGCTGTTGGAAAATGAGAGGTGTATGCTGCTGTGAGGGAATGATGAGTTAGGAGTCAGAGCTAAGAACGAATTCATGTTGTATTTGTTTAATTTTCTTCTTTTGTTACCATAAAATTTGGAAAGGATTGTTCTAGTTTTCATTTGTTCAGGGGTTTTTTCCTCTTCCTATTTCTTTACCATTTTTGAGCATTCAAGTGCATGGAAATCTGTCCCTTTCATACAGCTGGATATGTAGTTATTGGGTAAGTTATGAAATTTGGATTTGAGCATTTTATTGCTATGTCCAAAATTCTCTAAGTGCAGAGGAAGACTTAAACTTCAGGACAGGAAAATTACTTTAAAAGCATTGTCAATTATTTTGGAGTATCACAGATAGCCAATTATATTGACAGTTCATATGAACTCAGAGGCTGATCTTGCAGATGCTAACACTTCAGAAAACTTGAGTTCTGTGTGATTTGCTCACCCAGTACATGTACTCCTGTCCACAACTGTTTGTAAGTTCTAGCTCCAGCCAAACGGTGTGGATCTGATTTGGCATTACAGGTTGTAGTGCAAAGCTGTATACTGAGAAGTAGCAAATTATAAAGCAATTGAAACTCGTTGTATATCACAATAAGACAGGAAATACATTTTGTGCTAAAAACTTGACAAATTGGCATTAGGTGTATCACTGATCTTCCAAATCTTTGCTGTTTTGATAATCATTTTTTGGTTTACCAAAGACAATTTCCTAAAGAAGACATGAAAAACAGAAAGCATAGTATTGCAGCATGCTACCTAGTTATACATTCTAAGGAATACACACAGCAAAAATTAATTACAATTATTCATCTTCTTGAAAATGACAGTACATGGCAAGAAAGAAGGGTCACTGTTGCTCACTCCTTTTTTAAGACAATCTTTGTTTACCTAGTTCCCAAGTGTTAAGAGCCTGTACGGTACATTTGCATAGGATAACTAACATATACCACACCATTTTCACGTCTGCAAGTACACGTGAGTAACCGTAATTACACGTGACACCAATTACTCTATTACTTTGTATTAAATTATAATGGAAAATTCCACTAGAGAATTGAAGCCTAATTGCATCTTAATTTGCATAATTTTGCATATTAATTACATCTCAGATGAATAATAAATTTCAGCAGATTTTTAATTTATGCATAGACACAAAAACAAGTGGAGAAATAATTTACAAAAAAATACCAGCAACTATTACTTAGGGCATTCAACTAATTTTGCTTAGTTTAGCAAAACAAAACTTGGTTTGTTTAATATAGCATCTTTAGGCTGATTGCTGTTTATTGCACAATATGTCAGTTTTGAAGCACAGAGAGAAGCTGAGCCTTTTTAATACAAAAAATAAATGTTAATTCATAGCATTTTAAGTTGGAGGATTTTACATTTTTGAACAAAATGTTTGGAGGACAGTGCTATTTAATTAATTTGAGAATGGGCTTAATTGTGATACTTTTTTTACTTATAAGACATCTTATTTCATTGCATTTTTTTATTGAAGGAATAAAAAAATAGAATATTAAAAGAAAAAATTCTTGATGAGGAGGTTTCTCTGTTAATCAAACGTGGAATGTTTTCTTGTTTAAAGACAGTGGTTAAGCAACTGCAATTTTGACGACTATTAGTTACATACAAAGGGCAAAATTAAGGCCAGGAAATGTGTGAAATTTTAAATCAACATATATTTAAATAATTCTGGAGGTATTGTGTTTATTTCAGAGTCATTTTATATACCAGAAAAATTGCATAATCAAAATGCACAAAAACTGTAACTTGAACCTGCAAAGCATTTCTTAACTTTAGAGTCAAGATAATGTAATGAGTCAGCCCCAATATATTCAGCTGGACTACTCACATATACAAAGTTAAGCAGGCAGAAAAGAACAGAGTCCATAATCTTCTCTCATCTTTTTTGCCTACCGATTTTCCTGTCAGTGTCAGAAAAAAAAAAGTTTATATTTTATATGTATGTCTTATTTAATGAAAAAATTTAACAGTACACATTTCACAAAAAAGTCTTTGCTTCCATGAATTTCAGTCACACTATCAAACTACTTATTGCTTTTCAACCTAGCCTGTAAAATTGAAGTCCCTTTACGCTGTCAATTCATCCCAAATTCTAATCTGGTATTATGCCTTTTGTACCTGCTGCCACTGTCAATCTGAGCTTGCCTGCACGAAAGATAATTCTATTGATCAATTGCCAAATTGTACAAAAGGAATGGACATCAATGCTCTAATAAATCAGGAGACTGTCAAGATGAATGAACATATTTGTCTTTTCCTTTGCTCAAGGAAAAAAACCCACCCAAACAAAAAAACTCCAACCCCTAAAGAAGCACATATTTTTCCAAAGTGTTTTATAGTTCTGCCACTTTAGGGGCTGGGCAGAATCCAGCAGGAGACTGTGTAATCTCCAAGAGTCCACTCTGTGTATCTTCTGCCGCAGTGTTCTGGATTTTACCAGTTGCAATGGTCTGGGAGATTGTAAAAAAAGAACATTTCACAGCATATGTTTACATTGTACCAGTTATAGATCATTATTTTAACTTGTCAAGAGCTGATCTGATGAATACCGAGCTATTCTTTTTATTTCTTTCTTTATTTTACAGTTAACACATTCTAAAATTAATATATCCCTGGGAAAAGTTTTCGTTTTCCTTAGAAAGCACTGAACGCAGCAAATGTGTTCTTATTATGATGTCTGTTGCTATCATGTCTCTGGTTTGGTATCAGAAGCCTGTCACTTGGTTCCATCTGCACAGCACACCAAATCCCATTAGTAGCACCATCTTTAGTACCCTTCTTGTTAAAAGTTAAAACAGTTTAGCTTTCAAAAATAGCATTCTAATGAGGATCGAGATTGTCCTTTTACTTTCTGAACATCCCATTTGGCAGGGTTCAGATAAGCAGAGGGAAATTGCACTGAATGAACGAAGTGGGGGGGTATGAATCTTCAACTGTTAAACAATAGTTCCCTCTCATGGACGATGTTCGCTACTGCACTTTGTGAAACGCTTCTGGAGAGTCACAGCATTTTTTTTTTCAAAAATATATTTTACTTCCATGTACCAACTATGAGATATTTTCTGACAGAGAAAGGCAATGGTTCCTACCAAACCCACTGCTCTCAAAATCTGTTGCAAGTGCAGATGGGAATGCAAGGGCTTTTCTACAACTCTTTACAAGGAGATGCACATTTTCTTTCCTCTTTTCCTTTAAAGTATTTAAACTGTAAAAATTTACACTTATCAGGAATTTTATAATAATATTATGTACTGTTTGAAATATTTTATTCAGTCCCCGTCCTAACTGAAAAACCTAGCATTTCATTTCAGTAAATTACAAGTTAGCATAAGTCATTTGGGCAAACGAGATTATGAGGGATCATGTATTTTGTAGTTATATTTAACATCAGCTTTTGACTTCTTGAGATCGTGTTTGATCTTGTAGCATAGAAAAGTCTGGCTCCCCTTTTGGGGTTTGGGAGTCGGAAGTAATTCCTATTCTCTGCAGAGGGTGTGAGAATTCTATTCCCACAGCACCTTCCTTCTCCCTTGAATGCCCAGTGCTGTATTTTGGGAAAAACTTATCCACTTTTATCTTCCTTAAAGTGGTGTCATTTAGTTGTCATGCTGACTGCCTCTGTAAATCATGTTGCTTCCTCCCCCTTCAGTCAGTACAGTACCACACAGAACTCTACAAAAAGTAGAAGTGAACTATATTTTCTGTATCTGCTTGCCTTAAATTCCTTTTGAACTTCTACAAATCTATTGGGGCTCTGAGCATTAACATTCTTTGGCTTTATTTTGGAAATCAAGACTAGGTTGGAACTGCGTTCTTGGAGAGATGCATTTCAAAAGCTTTGCATTATTTCTCCTTTAGAAAGCATAAATCAAGTTGACCAGTTAGCAAATGAATAGACAAAAGACTGAGGACAGAAGACAAATGGCATTTTTCCTGGATATGATTTTCAGTATTTGACCTTACATCAAGACAACTAAGATATGCTATTCTTTACATTCCGAATTTATCATGGTACAAGACATTCTTGCACATACGTCAACAAAAATTTCAGTCTCGATTTCAGGATTGCAAAGATCATACTGAAATTTTTAGTTAGGTTTGAAATCTAAAATATTTAATGATTTTAGTATATTTTAGTGTCTTCAAATGTTTTGTAAAGATTCTGCAGGTGGAAGACAATGGAAATGCTAATGAAATGTTCAGATTACTATGTTAAAGGAAAACTCTTGTGGGGTTAAGAAATAGAAAACAAAGATTTCTGGAAGTAGAAGGATCATCCTGTGAACTACTGTGGCATGTTTGCCCTATCCTTACAGGTTTTCTGGACTTCTGTTGCTGGCAACTGTTAGAGACAACATTCCGTGCTAAATATTTTTTCAGTCTGGAACACAATGGTCGGAGTTTTTAGAAAAATGAGTAAAGTTCAAGAAATTAAATCCTCCACATTTATCAATAAAGGTTTAAACTACTAAAGATCCAATGCACCTATGAAAAGGAATTTATATTGTTTGCAAGGGGGGGATTCCATTCTGGCATATTGTGAAATATTTTGATAAAAAATATTCAAAACTGTATGAAATCTGCACCAAAAAAAAAGGTGTGATTTTTAATATAAATTTCAAAATTCAGGTAATGGATATAATATTACAATTAATCACTAACATTTTCAACATTTTTAACATAATGTCATTATCAAATTCATGTAATGCTTGTAAAAATTTATTACATGTACAAAATAAGAAAATAATAGTGCAAAAGCCACGATTCTGCAAGTCATGCCGTGCAGCTGTGTGCACGTACGAGATAGTGATTCAAAGGCTTGGCAAATAATTTCTACTGTTTGTCTATAAAGCGTGAAAGAAGGTGCGTCAATGCTTCTCCAAACTGCTTTATCCTTGTTCTGATTATATCAAAATTAGAAGTTAATTCTTGGCTTCTTTTCAGAAGATGAACTACAAGTATCAGTTCCGACATTTATGTGATGTGGATGTCTAGCTTCAGGGAAATGAGTTAGAGCAACAACTCATTTCACACAAGAATATCATACATATAGCTGAATCCTAATTTGCCTTTTTTTTTAAACTCTTATTGTCCTATTTCACTGCACTATGCACCTGTAATACTAGAGATAAATAAGCTTCTCTGAGGTTGTAATGGTAATCTTTGTCCACCTTCAGGAGCATCATGTCTGTTTCCACTAGCAACAGGAGACGGAAAAGATGAATCAGAAACCTGGGGCAGCCATGCCTTATGTAGGCCTAATCTTGCCCAAGTGACCAAGCTGAAGTGACCCCAATGAGTTTTAAAATTCAGAACTTGGCTGATATGTTTCAATTTTAGGGTGATGGTGTGCTTTCCTTGACTTTTTGATGTTAGATGCCAGAAATATGGGTGTTTTGTGAGATTCGTCATGTGCATTACAACGCTGTTGAAGGGTAAGCTGTATTTACAACACAGAACATAAATCCTTCTGCTCCAGTCACAAAACTAGAGCAGCAAGGTGTGTACTATACAGTCAAGGACTGGCTGCTACTCCTTGAAGCAAAGTAGGCTTAGGGCACAGACCTCCACAGAGGCAGTAGCATGATCCTATCATTGATGTCAGCACTCTAGAAAACAGTTGGCTTTCCGAAGCCACTTTGAATTAGATTAGGACCTGTGAGATGGTGCCTATAGAGTGGACTTTTCTGCAGTAATCACTTCTACCGCATAGCAACAGCAAATCTACAGCTTTGACTATACAGGGTTCCCCTCATCCTGTACAGAACACCTCTGCCTTTACCCTTATGTTTACTTTTCCGTAGCAGGGCATCCTGGTTTTGAGTTAATCTTGATCAGTCATCTTTGGGGTTGCAAAACTCAGTATTAGCTCACTGCTGTGAAACCTGGTGGTATGAATAAAAAGGCAGTTACAGTTACATGCTTATCCAGGTCCTGGGAAATATAGGAAAATTCTGGTAAGACATCTGGATATGGGGCAAAAAAAAATGCTATAGAGATTTTGGGTAATCCTTTGTTTTTGTTTATTTTTGTTTGTTTGGGGTTTTTTGTTGTGGATTTTTTTTTTGAGGGGGTGTTTTGTTTTCAGGTGCATTTAAAACAGTTTTGGTCTTTGTTATTCTGGAAAGCTTGGAAGTAAAAACAGGAGAAATAGGTGCGGAATTAAAACCAACCCATTTCTCCAGTTTACAAGCAGATACAGAGAATTGAACCCAGGAGCTGAGCTGATTACAGAATTCATCATGTGATTTTCTCTTGCTCTTTTTCACTGATTTACCTGCAGTGGACAGTATAGCAAGAAACAACACTTCTGTCCAATTCAGAGCATTGGAAAGAATGTTCAACATACATGGTACGAAGATATGAGTATCTCACAGATGAATGGATGTTACTTTAGTCTTCAGAGACCTTTGGTCTACTCTCCTCCTTAAATTAGCCCCTCATTCCTTATTCATAGCATTGCTATTTTCCATTCCTGCTTCTGCTTTCAAATGTCTCTTTTGGAAAGACAAGATTCGCTGAGTCAGTCACTAACTGGAGTGGCTCATTATTTTACTTTATCTGTAGTTTGTTTTTAATATATAACACCCATGAATGTTAATCAGGAAGGGAAGGTATTGGGGAAATCCTAGCCTTTTTTTTTAAATCAGCAAAGTATTAGCTGCAAAATGCTGAAAAAAAATCACAGTCTGATTTATAGCTGCCAAAACATTTTTGGGTTACTAAGCTGCTTACCACGTTCTTTGTCTCCTATCTGGTATATAAAAAGACTGTTTAAAAACTGTGTGAAAATTTTCAAAAACACCTTTAAAAGATTCCATTACTTAAAGTGATTTGGATAATTGTGTTCAATGGTAGCCATTATTTAAAAATATAATTAGTTGCTGAACTCAGAGAAGGAGGGAAATTTCTGCAGGTGTTTCTCATTATTTGCTATGCATACAAAATATCTGCATAAATTACCATTATTATTTCAATGTATACTAAGAGACAATAAAGCATTAGCAAGCAAAGAAAAATGTTGTTGACCCACAATCTGTGCTAGCAGCATAGAGTTTTGGCCTTCAGTGTTTTTGAGGCACATGTGCAACAGCATTCAAGATTGAAATTACAGGTTTGCACCTGTAACAAGTATGTAACAGAAGTGCATCAGAAGGATACTGAAAATGCGAAGACATTAGGAGAAAGACAGTAGCACATGCCTGTAATCACAGTACACAAAACAGGTATTGATAGGCAGAGCTTTTCATTCTCTGTTAAGGCTCCAGGCAAAGGAAATCATTCCTTCTCATCTCTTCCACGAGGATCTGAATTTCCAGCAATCTCCTCTATAATTTATTGATGCTGCTATAGAAACTTTTGCACGTAAAGTACTGAGACCAGTTAAGACCTTCTGAATTCTAGCTCTGGTTCTGAGCAAGAGAACTTCTGCAACTTTGGGAAAGTTTCTATTTCTTATTCCGTGAAATGAAACAATAGTAATAATAAGTGATGAACAAAAACAAGGAAAAAAATCAGATTATCTACTATACTGATAATTTCAAATATTTGCATTTTCGTGAATACAAGTGAGGAAAAAATGTGACAACCTTGAATTTAATAGGAATTCATTCAGTTTGAGAAACTTGAGGTTACTTGGGGTATTCACTGTACGATACCTTAGTTTTTCAGTGAGGCCTAGTAAAAATAAGTTTTGATTAGTTTACTGGAATGTTAATGGAAAAATCTGCATTTACTCATTGTAATGAAAGTTTTGTCTTTCTAATCCAAATGTCCTATTTTCATCTTTTTATTTCTAGAATTTTATCCCATAAAGGGAAATAATAATAATATGCAGTCAATACATACTCATAAATAGTAAAGAAATTATTAATCTCTTATTGATACAAACGCTTTACATCTTGTCACAGTAGGTGATATTCAAAGTGCCTCAGCAGGTAGAAAGAGCTGCCTTGGAGGAAGGAATAAGCCTTCTCACAGTATACATTCAGGATAGAATGATCACCATGCCAAGACTATTTTTACACTTTAAACTTCATAAATTGATGATGACGTTATGCCCTGAAGTATTTATGCTGTAAGCAAATTTTGCATTTTACAACACAATCTGTTACGTTTCATTACGTTAATGGAGTTGCGGTCTAGCTGAGACATGAGTGCACAAATGGTCTGGAAGACTGAAGGGTCAAAACTACAACCCCCAACAGAAAATATTAATGTCTTTTTCAAATAAGCATTTGTCAGTTTTTAGACAAGACTGGAAACTTTTGGATTAATTAGAAAAAAAAAAAGAAAAAAGAAAAAAACCCCAAACTTTTTATGTTTTCCTTTTGCAAAGGATAATTGAGTGGTAATTGTCATGCATTTCTTATTAAAATAATGTGATATATGTAAATGCAAGATAACATAATAATAATTAAAGGTTTTATGAAGATTGAAATATTGCAGCAGCTATCTGCACAGGAATACATTTCAATCTGTTCCTTTCCTTATTCCTGGGACAATGGAGGACCTTGAGCAAGGGTGTATAGGAAGTGACTTTCACCTTTTCCGAGAATTCTTTATTTACAACTCTCCAGTGTTCTCACTTGGATTAGAAGATAGAACTTTTCCCTCAGAAAAGTCTTGACAATCAGGTTCAGAATCAATAACAGAAAAACTACCAGTTGAGTGATCTCTTCTGGGACTCAAAACATTTGATTTTTGAAAATCAGTTGCATTGGAAAGTAGCTCTGTTAGAAACTTGTTAATCATTTACTAGTAATTTTCAAATAGCTTAGTCCATATACTCACCAGGTTTTAAAGACTGCAGTATCCCTTGAGCAATACTCTTCTATCCTTACTATTCAGATTTTCCTCGTTTTCTGTAAAATATTTTCTCTTACAACCTTTTGAGTAGGTTGTCCACTTGTGTTTGCTTTTATTTTTAAATACTTTGTAGTTTGAAAGGCCTGGATTTTTTTTACAGATTATGGATGAGAAATTATTTGCAATTAGTTAAAATATGATTATCTAAAAATGTAACATTTTCAAGATTTAATTGTAGGAAAAACAAGATTTCAAGAGCACATGGCAAGTGTAAGCCATTCTGACAGTGTAATTAGGATAAGGATATACTGTGTACAAGGTGTCTGGCTAGGGTGGCTATGCTATGTGACGAAGACTGTTTAGAAAGCACCATGTCGTTCATTTGCCTAGAAAACAGCTCCATTTAAAGTAACACATTTACAAAACTATTTCTCTTCTTAACAAAATCCTGCAACTTAAAATTCCATGCGGCATAGTAATACTTTTAACAGTTCAAGAGAATAGCTTGATGCAAGCCTTGAAATCTATACAGGACTGTGATCTCCATAATTTTGGTCGTGTATCACAGTAACATGAACGAACAGATTTATTCATTCTTTCTTCTGAGATTAAATGTAATTGGTTTAAAGAGATAATCATTCTTTTGTTTGAGTTTTATGCATTTCTTATGAAGAGCTAACACATTTTTCTGCAGTCTGACAAAGTGTACAGTCTTTTATCCTCATTTCCCAGTGGATAAATACTTTGTTAATTAATAAAGTATTATACTAGCACTTAGTGTCTGCATTTAACTGTGGAAGGATTTTATTCAGATTATGTTAATAGATTGTCCGCTTTATTTTTGCATTAATTACAACCTTTTCCTGTGATGTTGTCATAAGAGAATTGTCACTATGAATACAGGGGGCTTTTCTGGATTATTTTTGTTTGACTGTTCTGAAATAATGCCTGTTATATGTTGTTACTTATGCTATTAAACTGGATGTTTAATTATTTACTGAGAATAATATCCATTGCAAATTCAACTTTTCTTCTACTTCCTGTTTACAAATCTGTTCTGATATACATACATAGCTGTATATAGTATTTACTAAATAGCATGTATAGATAGTGAACAAGTTTGAAAGTATTTTGGATTTTCTTGGTGCATTTTTTCCCCAATTATTTGGCTTTTTAGTACTAGCTAAATCACCTTGTGTAGTGAGCGGTACTGCTGCTGAAGGGAATGACTGATTTTTCTTAAAGGAAGATTGAGAAATGAGGAAAAATAATAATCACTATGAAAGTAAAATTGCACCATATGTATTTATCTTTGGGGCAACAGAGGAATTCTACAATATTGCTGAATTGTGGCTGTCCAGAGAAATGTGTAAATCCAGTGACACATTTTTGCGTCTTTTGTATAAGACAATATATATGTGTAGGAAACAGAGGGGCTTCATGTGACAGTACTGTGGGCCATTCCTACTTAGTCTTTGTCCATGTCTATCATGTGAGAAGAGGAAACAGTTTCTTTTTCCAAAGCTTTTGGCCAATTTCCTTCAAACAGGAAATTATTATCTTTGCCACGATGGAAAAGCAGATTGTATTTCTTATTTGCTTTCATATTTCATCTCTTCAGATAGAGATAGAGAAAGAACATTTGCAGACACTAATACTAGCCCCTGGACACTTAAAACTTGAGGAACCTCATTGCATTCTGTGGGAGTCTGTTCATACCAGCCCATACATAGAAAACACGTGACATTTGAAGATATACTCAAATCTGGGAGAGACCGGCAGAGGCAATTCAAAATGAGCCGTGTTTTAAAATATATTACAATCAAGTAATAATTTTTTTGTTCTCAATTCCCAGTGATTCTACTGAACTGTTGATATACTGGTACTGAAGGAAAAGTCAAGCTTTCTATTTAACCTCTTAGTATTCTGAGCTCGACGCTTATTTTCCAATAAAAGACTGTCTGAAGGCATAGTTTGTGGGTTTTTTTTAAAAAAAAACACAAATCTGTCAGTAAGCATAGCAAAGATAATTATCATGTGTGCTTCATTTAAAATGTCTGAGCTACTAGAGATATGTTAGGGGAGTTTCCAAATCAGAGCATAGTCCAGGTGCAATATTTCATGACTCCGAAGGCAAATAACTATCGATGGACTATCTTTCTGCTCTCCAAGACTTTTTTGTAATTGCATGTATTACCAGCATGCCTAAAAAAAATAAGTTAATAAATAAATAAGACTAATTTACAAGTGTTAAAACTGATGATCCATGCATCACTATCTGCTATCAGAACATGATTCTCAGCACCCCTCATGTACCCACATCATGATAACACAGTAGATTAGATGGCTGCCTCTGCTCGGAGGTGTCCAGCCCTAGAAGAACTGAAGTTTTGCGAAGAGAGACCGAGGTGCATTGGCAAAGCTACATGCAAAAGTATATGCAAAACCTGCCCAGGTATGCCTGGATCTAGCTGGTTCTTATGTTGTATTTATCAACTTCACCTAGGAAAACAGTTAAAATGGTGAAAAATATGGGTGTACCTACAACTATTTTACAGCATATAGAACACCTCTACCATCAAAATACCGGTATACTTATTTGTTTTACTGACCATATTAAAAAAACCCTCTGAACTGAGTGTTAGATAGGGCCAACTAAGTTCAAGTTTGGAAAGTTCTCTCTGGCAGTGTGTATGATGAAAGATTTCAGCTGGTCAACCTGAAGGAATACATTTGTTTCATTTTTTGAGATATCAGTTTGCCTTTTGAGTGCTTACAGAGTTTGGGAGTGCTTACAGAGTTTTTCAGATCAGGACCATGTTTTTGCAGTGAGTCACCTAATAATCCCCACTTACCACGTTTTTGTTTGCATTGGAGTGAGGCATTGGAACAGACTCCCCAGAGAGGTGGTTGAGTCGTCGTCCCTGGAGATCTTCAAAAAACGCATAAATGCGGCGCTCCAGGACATGGTCTAGTAGTCATGGTGGTGTTAGGTTGACGGTTGGACTTGATGATCTCAGAGGTCCTTTCCAACCTCAGTGATTCTATGATTCTGTAATTCTATGATTCTATGATTTTGGAGTGGTTCATCCTTTCAATGGAACTAAAGTGGAAGATATCCTCCATGATGTGCAGCTCGTGCAGTCTAAACAGGTATTCAGAACAGGACAGACCAAACCTACTCCAAGTAACCCCCTCTGAAACTCATGTGGTGTTGGTATCAGATGTTTAGCATCAGCTGTTTCATTCCACAGATCTGTTCCTAATGTTCGACCTTATTTGCTAATATAGACTTGACCAACAGTACAATTCAGAGTATCTGCTTAAAACTGGATACTCACACTGCATGAAAGAAGAACACCATCCTCACAAAACCTTGCAACGTGCTCCAAATGGGAAATTTGCATTACAGAAAGGCTCTTAATCTTCTCCTGTTATTCAAGGTGATTAGTGATCCTTGAGAAGACATGTATGATATCTCCCCTATGTTTGAACACTTCCAGTTTCTGGAGTACAGCTTGTGTGCCAGAGCCTTTCTTCAGTCTGAAAGCTGCCTGCTTCTGATGACATCATCCTACCAGCTGCTCATTCTTCTTGAAAACGCTGCAAAAGCTGTGAGGCAAAGCAGAAGAGACAGGTAAGACTGACAGCTACCAAGAAGGAGATGATCAATTAACTAAAAAAAAACCAAACCTCCTGCCTTTTTTCAACTATGAAAGGAAAAGGTGCATAGAGCAGCTTTACTCCTCTACATCAGTGGTATCGACTGAAACGTGTGCTTGAAAGAAAACGAAACAAACCCAAAACTTAACAGTACAAAGGTGATCTTCTGTTAGCCCAAACCTTAATATTTCTGTGGTACAGAATGAAAAAAGACAGAACGCATTTGTTCTTTGGAATGAAGTAATTTTTTTTTAATCACTATGAAATGTTTAGAGTAACCAGCAGACCGGTATTAGCGACTTTTCTAGATAAGCAGGAATCTTTGTCATTAAGCATGTTAAAATCTGATGCTAACACATTGCTACCTTTAAAGTGGAACATTTTTCTTTATAAACCTCTAAATATTGTGATAGCTATCAGCTGCCATTCATTTAAGGACAGTGATGTAACATGGCTGGAATTTCAGAAGCAAATCTGCAGAACCTATTATATTTTTATAATATATTTGGAGACTTTCCAATTCATGCTGTCAGTATAAGACTAAGATGGGCAGTGCCATTTGACTATTTTTTGATGATGCAGTTTAACAGTTTGTTTGGAAGGCCCTGGGCAATTTGATTAGTGCTGTTTGATGGAGCAGTGTCATCAGCATGAAGTGGAACAGTTCTGCTTGTAAGTGTCTGGCAGGAGATCCGAGTTTCTGAGCATCACACAGGCATAAGCAATAAACAACATGTTATTGTACATTCCATTTTATATTTTTATAGCTGAAGAAAATTAATAATGCATGAGCATCCAATAGGTTTCCATAAGACTCTGCCTTCAAAATAAAAATACAAACTACAGCTTGTGGTAGTATAAATGTCTGTACTCCGTATCTGTGAGCGCACTTTCATGTCTCTTGAGGCAACAAGAACCTGGGTTGAATTCTGGCCTTGCTGAAGTCAGAGCTCCACTAGACTCAGATGTGCCAGCATCTCACCCTGATTTGTTGCGGTGAATTGTGGCAATGTTGCTGCTCTGGAGACTACGTCAGGTGCTGCTGCTAGGCAGTGCAGATGGAGAAGCAATTTCTGTTTGTAATGTTCAGCTACCCTTTTGTTCTCCCATGTCGGGGTTGCAGAACATACATTGCATGGACTTTTCTGCATCATATATGAATTCAGACTTCCCTATGCCTGGACTGTGAAAATTTGCCCCTTTATGGAGATTTCTTTTCAGCCAAGAAAAATCTTCCGTATTATTAATCACCTGAAGTTGCACTAGAAGAAGGGCAGAGGTGTAATGAGGCTGTTACCAAGTAGAGATTTGATAGTGGCTGCCACTAGCCATGCTTTTATCTCCTGAACTGCTACAAATGCACAACAGTTAGGCTGCTCGGTGTGCTAGTTTCCATACCAGGACAACTGCATGAACATTGCTTATCTGAAACTTTGGGGTAGGATTTATTGGTTGACGCATAAACAGAAAAAGAAACACCTTGGAATTGAGTATTGTAATTTGATGAACTAGTCATTATTATTATCAAAATAATATTCAAAGTATTTTCGGCTTGCATCTTGCAGATGAATCTCTCTTTGTTTCATGAGATGGAGCTTGGATGGACTGAAATGGCATGAGCCCTCAAAGCCATTTTCTGCTTTTTCTCATACAGCTGCAGACCGAGCTGAAATCCTAGGTGTTTATTTGCAAAATGTTGGATAATCTGTCATTGAATTAGATCAAATATTGGTTTTCACTTTGCCATACCCAGTTTCTATACATGCTTTAACAGATGCAGTTTCATAGTCACACATTTGGGACTGTGAAGTGTGGGATTATTTCACAGTATACACTTAAGCAAAGTTAAGGTTAAATTACTTAAATACATAAATCAATGCTAATATTGATTGTGAGGGAACAGATAAAATCACATTTAGCACAACATTGGAGCACTGTAGATTGGTGATACCTAGACTAGGGATGAAGTCTGCTTGGCAAACTCCCACAGTTGTTTTGAACAAACATGAATAATCAGAAAAAGCGTATTCTACTTTAGGACTTCATGTTGTGGCTGTGGGGTTTCTACTCTACTTTGAAGTGCTCCGAAACCTGATTTACTATATCACATAAGCTAAAATAAAATAAGTAAGCTCAAAGGCAAAGGCATAATCTAGAAAGTCAGCCTCCCTTCCCTGCCTCTGGCAATGAAGTAGTCTTGGCTGTGTAACCCACCATTGCCAGAAGCCAGGCTGAATTCAAGCATTCTTAGTATTATATAAAAACCTTCATTTTCACTTCACAAGAGCTGTTATTTGGCTCAAGGAAATTCTTTAAAAGTCATTTTTTTGGTTTTGTTTTTTTTTAAACAACAATTTTAAGCTGGGAGACAGATTTAATTTTCATTACTAGTGTTTGATTACATAGAGTGACACCTGATGGCTGCATAGAAGATTGTCTTGATAACACACATTGTGACAAATTAACAGATTTGCAAACCAGAGGGATTCTTCTGTTAATGTGAGCCACCTGCACATTAGCACAGACCTTAGCATTTCGTCAGGTGATTCTTGTCTACCACACCCTTGGAGAAACAGTGCAACTGATTGCCTGAAGAGACAGTGGAGTCTTCAACAGGTTAAAGTGTTTCTGTAGAAGAATATAAACTGAATTAATGTGACCTCATGTTTAGGTGGCTAATGGTTTAGATGACTATTTTGCTCCTTGCTTTTTTGCAGATATTTTTATTGTTGTTTTTTTGTTTGTTGTGGTTTCTTTTTAGAGATAATTTTGGATTAAAGATTCTCAAGGAGTAGACAATCCATGACCTCCATGGGTAAGTTGTTCTGATATTTATATACCCTTGTGGTTAATAAATATATTTATCTCATCTGTTTATTTTCTCTTTTTACAAATATTCTGATCTTGGCTAATAATTCTGGTACGCAAACACAATCATGGGAGTTTTTTGGATGATATTGCTTCCTGAAAAGGACTTTGTTGAAGGGGGGAGGAAGAAGAACTTGCTAGGCATTTTTAGTGGAAACTAGAATTCCTCCTGTTCACAGTAGGAACAAAAATTTTATAACAAAAATGTGAATTTTGGCTCTTTTCCCTGTTCACATTCAGGTTCTGTGGCTGTACAGCCAAAGCACATCCATGTCTCTTCCATGTGATAAATGAAAAAATATTCATTGGAAACAAGTAACAATTTTCAGTTGGTTTTAAGTCTTTAGTCTAATACTCAAATTTCATTTTGGATTAGGGGTTTAGCGTAATCATAAGAAGAAAACGAAGCTCAGAAACAAAGGAGTAAATTGCAAAATCTAGTTAACTTAATTTTGATGTGGTTAAAAGTCTGACAGTTTGTGTTTAGTAAAATAGAACAAGCTTTTAATTATAATGTTACTTGCAATAACTCTTGTATCTTATTATTAAAATACTATTTTCTAAAGTCTGTCATCAATTTAAATAAAGAATAGTCAGAAGAGTATTTTAAAAATGACATGACTTTAAATGCAAACTGCTAAACTCACTGGAAAACACTTGGTTGATACTTATTAGCTGTGTTTCATTGTAACAGTTAAGAGAAAACAATGAAGAACCCTTTATACGTGAAGTATAATATTTTCAGAAGTAGGGTCATGTTTTTCACATCAATAGTTTCACAATGTGTTTTAATTTGTAAAGATTTTATAAGTAGCTGTACAAAAGCTTTTATGGTAATACATAGATCTAACATGATGTTAAGGGTTTAGATTACTTAAGAGTGAAACCAAACAAGATAAAAAATGAGGGACAATGCAAAGCAGACTCTTCTATAAAGGCTGCCTTTATCGTTCATCAGTGCAAATTTCTTGTCAAAATGCTCCTTGAGCTAAGTAAGGGTTACTTATTCATATGAACACCTGACTTATAAAATCAATCAAGCACTGATATCAAAGATGTCTGGCTTTTGCATCTATTCAGGTTGATGCTTCCATTAACTTAACTTCATACTCTAAAAACGTATTTCATTTCTAAATATGCTGTGTATAACTCATTAACATCAGAGCCCCCAACAGTAATTGCCTGAAAGTGAGTAAAGAAAATGGGAAAAGATGAAGAGCTGAATTACCACTTAATGAAAGAAAAAAAAAAATTACAGACAGACGTTTAAATTGACTGTCATGCAGCAGCAAGCCTCTTCTCTATGGAAAACATTCAGTTTGGTGGTGGGTTTTTTTAGTATTTTTAGACTGCATTTATAGTTTGTGTTGAGATGTTTAAAAATGTGTTAAGTAATATTCAGTACTACTTGAACCCTCAATGTACTTGTAGATGGAAGTTTACTCATGAATTCTGCTTGTTAATGGTTTTTTGCTTGTGTTTGCAATGTCGTATGTTCTTCATCTTCATTGTTATGTCAGTCTTCATTATAAAGACCTTTCTAAAACTCTTTTGAGAAGGTACAAAGCATCAAAAATCTCTTTTTCAGAAGACTTAAAAGTGATGCTTTTGCTTTGTCTGAAACTATCTGATTGACCTTCAGTAACTGAAGTCTTTTGAGTCAAAGATGGGACTACGTGTGTGCTTGTGCGTGTTTGTTGCTCGTGGTCACAGTGCGATGGCCTCTCAGCAGGGTACGGCAGTGCAGCTCCACTGACCGCAATGGTCCTCGCTTGGTGCAGATCAATAAGGCTCCATTTGCTTCGGGGCAGCTGGATTGATTTTCACCAGCTGTGGCTCTGGCTGGGCAAGTGCAGGGAGTGTGTTACGGAGGCAGACAGATAGCAGCGTTAAATATTTTAACATTGTGAAGGAGAATAAAGGAGAGGATGACTTTTTGTCAGTTTAGCAGTCTGTTCTAAGAAAAGCTTGATTTGGTTGTTACAGTGAGGCAGAAGGATGCCTTTTCCTACTGTGCTAATAGAAGCTGGGTTGAAATGTTTTGTCGGAACAATTGGGTTTGGATAGTGAACTAATCATTGTACTGGTGCTTTTACTCCTGTTTTGTGCCAGTGTTGTCAAACCAGTTCTTCCAAATTTCTTCAGCTAGCTATTGGGGAGAAATGATGATGTGGTATATTGGCACCGCTTAACTCTAATTTGTTCACAGGGACTTTTATTACAGGATGAGTATTTGGTGATTGTGTCCTGGAAACTAACACTTCAGTTCAATGATGTTGAAAGATTTATTTTTAAAACATCTGTGTAGACATGGTCGTAGTGGGAACTAAATATTTAGGTATGTATATGCTATGTATTACAAGTTCATTGGCATGAAAACTGTGACTGAAAAACCACTCTACCACCAAGGTACAGAAGGATTAACACTGAGGAAGTACTTTCCTGAAGTACTGAAGAGATGTATTATTTCTCCCTGTAGCTTTACAGGGTGTCATTCAAAGAGATTTCAGGTACAATGTTATTTTTTGGTTTGGATTTTCCTCATGTGAATCAAACTCCTAGCTTGGCAGAGATAGGATGGGGGAACATTTTTTATGGTGCCTGAAGTATTTGTTTGTTTTTTTAAATCCACTATTTTCAAAATAACAGCAAAGCTTACCTTTTCATCTTAGCTGTAAAATGAGGAAACAAGATATTTATTTTCACATTGCACCTGTTTCTGCCTTTTAGTTATGAACAATCTGATTCCTATCAGGCCACATGTCATTAATGGTGGGGGCTTTTTTTCTCCCTAGAATGAAAGTTACACATAGACCTTTTTCCACATATACATATGTATTTTTCAAGCGTGCCAAAACTGTCTTGCATATCTCTAGCAGCAAAGGGAATGTTGAAGGCTGGCAAACCTTTAATAGGAAGAAACAACAGCAGAGCTTTCCATTGTCTTTTAGACCTGCAAAGCCTCATTTTAGTCTTCTGTGTGCCCCAACACAAGTGTAGCTTTCTCATTGCTCTTCTCCCACTAATTCCTGTTGTGCCTAATTACCACTAGTGTCAGGATAAGTACTGGAACCATATACATTTCAAACTTTTCATGTATAATTGGTACCTCACTCCCTTGTGCCTTTATCTTGTATACCTTCCAGAAATCCTTCTTTGGCAGTTTCTCTACAAAGTCTTTTCATGCAGCTGTTGAGCAACTCCTTTTTGGCAAATTGATATGCCCATTTGCTAAGGCACAGGCATAAGAATGGGGGAAGTGTTGTTTGCTCTGGGACCTATGCCCACAGGTGCCTAGATCTTGGTGGTGTATGTATTGTGGAGTGCCATTTTAGAAAGACCTTATGGCACATGCTTCTAATGAGAAGAAAAGGCAAGCTTGTTCCCTCTACATTAATCATGCACTGTTTCTGGGATTGTTTCTACTACCTCAATCATGTACAGGGCATTTTTGGAGATAGCACAGGAGACATGGAATGAGAAAGTACCACTGTTCCCGTGCCACTGCTCTTCACTGTAGACAAATGCATGCTTGGACCTGTGCTAAAGGATGCCATGGAAACAGGATTTGTTCCTCATCACAGTCTGGGCTTATGTCCAAATAACTTGCATGAGATGAGTGTGAGCTCAAGCATAGGGTTGGGCTTGTGCTTAAAATTCAGTCCTGAAGTAGCCATAGTAACCACTTAAGTAGCAGGGCTAAGTTTGCAAGAGCTACTTCGTGTCCCTAAAATGTAAGCACCCTTTATAGTCACTTAATTGGTAAGACTTGTATGTACACATCCTGATGTAGCTTTTTCTGAAAATAGACTTTTTACATTGAAAGACTGATAATTCATTGTACAGGAAGCAAAAGTCCACCATGAGTGAAATTATAAGAATCAGCACTTTAAGTCTGCCAAAAAAGCACCTCATGAACTATGAAGTTCATAATTTCTTACAGCATACATTAATCTCATGTTGAAAATATGGGCCACAAATTTTAGTTCGCAAGTCAGGAACCTGTTAACTCTTGTTTTCATTACAATCTGCTGTTGGTTTTACATGCACACATAGAGGTTCTAATCTGAACACCCAAGTGTTTCATAAGTGCTTAGATAAATAAGACTCTTGCTCCAAGGAAAACTGAGTCTAATTTGGAACAAAGCACAAGTCGCAAGAGGAACAGAAAAGAGAACAGAAAGGGGTCTGTAGATAACAGCTGCTATCTGTGTTCCTTTGATACTATTGCTCCCTTCAGAAGTTGTCAATACTGATAAATAAAATCTATTAGTTCTGACTGCTACACTGTTTTGGGTTTGCATGGCAAGATTTTTGGGGATGACGATGGGGGGACCACAGAGGTGGCAGCTTCAGCAAGAAGCAGCTAGACGCTTTCCCTGTGTCTGACAGAGCCAATGCTAGCCAGCTCCAAGATGGACCTGCTGCTGGCCAAGGCTGAGCCCATCAGTGACAGTGGTAGCACCTCTGGGGTAACAGAGTTAAGGAGGAGGAAGAAAAAAAAAGACAACAAACAACTGTGGGAGCTTCTGAAGGCAAAGAGAGGACTGAGAAGATGTGAGAAACTTTGCAGAACTCAAGTCAGTGCAGAAGGAGGGGGAGAAGATGCGCCAGGTGCTGGAACAGAGACTCCCCTGCGGCCTGTGGTGAAGACCATGGTGAGGCAGGCTGTCCCCCTGCAGGGGGGAGGGGTGATGGGGTGCAGAGGTTCCACCTACAGGCTGTGGAGGACTACACACACCACAGCAGGTGGAGGCACCTGAAGCAGGCTGTGATCCCATGGGAAGCCTGCGCTGGTGCAGGCTCCTGGCAGGACCTGTGGATCCATGGAGAGAGAAGCCCAAGCCAGAGTAGGTTTGCTGGCAGGACTTGTGACCCTGTGGGGGACCCATGCTGGAGCAGTTTGTGAAATCCTGTGGGAAGGACTCACATGGGAGATAGTCCTCTTCAAACTTCTCCANAAGGGCTCACATTGGAGAAGTTTGAGGAGGACTATCTCCCATGAAAGGGACCCCAGCTGGAGCAGGGGCAGAGTGTGAAGAGTCTTCCCCCTGAGGAGGAAGAAGCAGCAGAAATGACGTGCGATCAACTGACCATAACTCCCATTCCCCTGTGCTGCTGTGAGGGGGAAGTAGATAGAAACTGGGAATGCAGTTAAGCCCAGGAAGAAGGGAGGAGTGGTGGGATGTGTGTTAAGTTTTGAGTTCATTTCTCACAGCTCTACTCTGGTAATAAATTGGATGAATTCCTCTCTGTCTGGAGGACAATCTCTCCCTGCCCTTATCTTGACTTGCAAGCCTTTTGTTATACCTTTTCTTCCCTGTCTGTTACAGAGCGGGAGTGATAGAGCAGCTTTGGTGGGCACCTGGACTCCAGCCAGGATCAACTCACCACAGCTACCCTTAAAACAAAAAAAAGTTTGTTTTTCTCCTATTTGGAAGGAATTTCATGTGTTTTTAACTTGTGTCCATTGCCTCTTGACCTGTCATTATGTACTGAGAGTAGTCTGACTCCCTCTTTATTGCCTCCTATCTGGTATTTACGCAGCCTGACAAGAATTGCTCTCCCCACCCCTCCATTCCCCACCTCCCAAGCCTCCTTTTGTCCAGGATGAACAGTATCATCTCGGCCTCTGCTTGCACATCATATGCTCCAAGCTTGATTGTGTTTGTAGTCCTTTGCTGGACTTGCTCGAGTAAGTTCATCTTTCTTGTATTTGGGAGCCCACACCTGGACCTTGCAGTGCAGATGTGGCCTCACCAGTGCTGAACAGAAGGAAATAATTGCCTCCCTCAATCTGCTGGTAGAGCTCTTCCTAATGCAGCCCCCAGGATATGAAAACACATTACTGGATCATGGTCAACCTGTTGTCCACTGGTTCACTAAGGCTTTTATCTGCAGAGCTCCTTTCCAGCTGATTGGTGCTGGTACACAGACCCAGTGCGTAATGGTGCGTGGGGTTATTCCTCCCCACGTGCAGGACTTGGTGTTTTCCCTTGCTGAACTTCATGATGTTCCTGCCAGCTCTTTTCTCCGACGTGTCGAGGTACCTCTGAACTGTAGCACAATATGCCGGGGTATCAGCCACTCCTCCCAGTTTTGTATAATTTGCGAACTTTCTGTGCACTCTGTACCTCAATCTGTGTAATCAGTGAAGAGGTTAAGGAACACTGGCCACAGTATCCTGGAGTACACCACTAGTGACTGGTCTCTGACTGGACTTTGCTGATTGCAGTCTGAAGAGGTAGGCTTGCTCCTGAGGGTTCAAACTTTAGTTTCTGCTGCTCACTTACACCGTTATATCGGCCAGGCTGACGTGTCAGCATTCAGTTTAAGCTTTTTTAATCTATGAGTTTCTAAGCCACCCCTAAAAATGAAAGACCTTTGCTTGTCTGTTTCGGTGTCTTTGCTCTCATCTTTCTGAAACTTGAACAACCAATTTGGCACGGTAACCTGCAGAAATCAAAAGCAAGCCCTGCGCAATACTGCAAGCGCTTGGGCTGCAATTGCATCACAGTGGTAGAGTACAGTTTGTTGTGAACTATCAGGCTTCACTACTTTAATACATTTTTATTGCTCTTCCTCTGCCATTCTGACTGATAACCTGTGTAACAGCAAAACATGGAGCGAGGGTTGTTTTGTTGTTCTCTTGTCACCCTTTCCCATTATTCCTTCCTGAAAACTAATCATTTTCCTTTTGTACAACTCCCTCGTCCTTCTCGCAGAAAGGAGGAGGATAGCGATGCCTACGCTTCAGGTGCTCAATAAAGTTACTAGAAGTGATGTTTAAAAGGCCAAGTTGAACTGGATATTCACCTGGGTTTGGGTTTTGTGGGTTTTTTTGCCTTGCCCCAAGGCAGCCGTAGTGAATACGCTCTGTGCGTACGTGCACAGCGCACGCATACAGCTGGATATGTGCGGGGCTGCTAAAGCCGGCGCGAGGGGCGCAAGCCGGCTCTGCCGCCCGCGGGGGCTGCCCGCTGCCGGGGGTGCAGTGCGGCGCGGGCCGCGCTAGGTGGC
>VWZZ01000919.1:58527-72482 GCA_013399095.1 Psophia crepitans | reverse complement strand
GCGGGCGGCGAAAGTCTGATTCGATCAGTCTTTAATGTGACTCACGAAGGGTCTTCTATGGGTGCTCTTTCAGCCGGAAAGCTGTGTTGTGATAAAAATACGTGGGTAGCTGCTTTTTCCTAAACCTCCCAAGTCCTACTGAAACCTGAAGTGTTGCAGCAGTCTGTTCTTCCTTTTCCCCGTGGTTCTCTAAGAAAAGCTTTTCGTTAGAAAGCGAGTACTTCAGAGCTGCTGTGTATCACCCAAGTTTTCCAAGCGGAATGCTTGAGTGTGGCGTGCTCGCTGATTCTCTGTTGAACGGGGATTCTCTGTTACTGGCTTGGTTTTGCACTTGCAGTGCAAAATAAGATTTATTAATTCCTGATTAATAAATCAGGCTTGCACTTCATCAGATGACTCATGCAAAGAATATGATATGACAAAACCCACTAAAATGTCTGTCCCTCGGATCTAAAATCAAATGGTGCTGTATCTTAGAGGGGTAACTCCGCGCTACCTTACGCCTGGAGAGGGTCAAAGCACCTTTTAGAGTCTTTGGTGGTTGTTTCTGTAAGTTAAGACCAGATATGGGTCTCTGTTTGGAGGCAACCCTTTCTCTTTGCAGGATACATGAAACACTCTGCTAAATAAAGGGAAAAGTGGATATGGGAGAGAATAAAACAATGAGGCAATTAATATATAGCCATCTGAAAAAAAAAAACCAACCCAAAAACATTCTTTTGAGCTCTCCCTCAAAAGAGGTTATGAATGAAGCTTTCAAAAGTGAAATATTCTGTCTCTGAAAAGCAATAATGTTGAAAATCTTCTTTTAAACTCTCACAAGTTTTTAACAGAATGTTTTCAGTTGTAAAAGGTCCTAATTTTAACAAGGGAAATCAGCTGGGACTTGATAAAACTAAACTTTTCACTTCTGAAACAGAATGGGTGTTAGAGAGCAAACAAAATTATTTTTGAGGTAATGATGCAAAACATCAAAGGTTTTGGGTTGTTTCGTCAGAAAATCATGTTCCGGAACAAAGGGGAGGCAAAAAAAAAAAGGCTTTGCTGGAAATGTAAAGTAAACTGGAAGTAAATACATCAGTTCATTGTGCATAACTTCTATTAATTTCAGTAATTAGGATTGGGTGATTAAGCTTCTTACTAGGTTTCTTCCTCATACTTTTCAATCTGATAGTTAATACTCTGAATTCTTCTACTAGTAATCTTTTAAAGCTCACTCCTTGGGTTAACATAACTATCCATGAAATTGTGTGAGGTATGGGAGGCCTACCCTGAGTTTTTTTTGAAGTCTCATATTGACAATATTGTGTCTTTTTCAGTCAGCTCCTGGTGAGCAGTAAGGTGGTTTCACTGAACATTGACAAAATCAGTGTTTTCCTGTATGTCACTTCTGGTCCCTTTATGCATGTGCTTGTAATGGTATTCTCATAATGATATCATCAGAAGTCCCATTTCGGGTAGATTCTGAAGAAACATGTAGGGACAACCCCATCCAACACAACAGTGAGCAGACTGGTCCTGAGTAATCAATGCAATCATGCAAGCGTTTCCACTTTATCCCTGAAGGAAACAGCTTCAGGCTAAAGCAACCCTATAAAGGAACGGAAAGATGTTGTTTAATTATTGTAATTATGCAACTGAAACAAAAAGGTCTCTGAATGACCTAGGGGATTGAGGATTCAGTATGGTAGGTGATTAGATGCTAGACTAATGATGATGATATCTTGGCTCATTAGAGCGCTAATAATATCAAAGTGAAAGATGTGGTGTTTGTTGGAGAACTTACAAGCTTTGGTATGTTTAGGTGTTGCAATACAGCTTGACCCCCACACATTCGGCTGCACGTGTTTGGAACTTGTGTGCGTGCTTCATAATTAAAGTGTATGATAGATGGAAGATCATCATGGTAATGCTTAATAAACTGATTATATATTATGTAGGAAGAACATCCATTACTTAGATTCTCTGGACCAAGCTGTTGAATGGCTAGGATGTACTTGGCATTACAGTAAGGCTGTAATTTAATGTCTTGTTTCCCCCAAAAGAGGCTTTACACACTTTTCTTAAGGTCTTGATTAGTAACCCAAAACAAACTGGCTGTTTTTATTGTGAAACTTGATAAGAGATATAACAGTCTGAAATTTTAATAAGTCAGCTCATGCAGTGAGCAACTGAACTTTTAGGTAGATTAAGGCTATTCTTTTTGTATGCGTTATTTGTTGGGTTTATTAATATTTTTTGATTTAATTAAGAGAAGTTATCTGACTCTGTCACAGATATAGCACAAACCAGGTTTAAGACTAGTTGAAGACGACGGCAAAGTACTTCCCTACACACACCCTAAAGCCAGCAAGAGGAAAGCTTCAAAATGGTCTGAACACCCTAGGAAAATCCTTAATTTAAGTCTCTAACCTCTAAACTAGTAATTATTTTTCTTTATAATCATCTCTGGCAAATATGCAGATGCTGTGCTGAGGAACTGCACTCAGAATCACAAATGGAAGCGGTGGGTTTGCACTCGTTGTGCTCTGTTCTACTCTTCCCTCTTCTGTAAAAGAAATAAAGCGTTTGCAAAATTACTGTGACTCTTTCCTGAGTAGAAGAGGTTGCATGTAATTAAAATGTGATAGAAACATCTGTTTTATTTCAATTCATAAGCAGAGGAGAACTTTGAGAAATTAAACCATGCACTGCCTCTGGCAGCAATGGTGGTCTCAGAAATCCCTGCACCACCAGATCTCATGCTAGGGATCCTTGCCCCCTGCACTCTGCTGGCACAGAAGCTGGCCAGGTTACAATATAATGTCAGTCAGAGGAGCTATACAGGTGGGAAAAGAAACTTGGTTTTGGAAGGTTCCTCTGAATCTAGATGAGTTTGCTGATCTGATTTACTGAGCAGTTACTTAACAAATTCTACTGGGAAAACTGTTTGAGGGAGGTGGGAAGGAGCACCAAGCCAGGAACTTATGAAGTTGCTTTTGCTTGCTTTGGGCTAGTTTTCTCTTTTTGTTTGTTGACTGTAGTAGTAATGGATTTATTTTTTTTTCCTTAGGTTATGTGAGTGAAGGCAAAGTAAAGACTTACAGAATATCGTGCAATTAAGAACACTGCAAACATTTTATGTACAGCTCTAGATATATTGCTGGCTGGCTTTTCAAGTGTAAACTCCCTAGGCTGAACTGATAGACTGCATCTATCTTTAAAACAAACAAAAACAAAACAAACAAAAAAACCACAAACCAAATCAACAAAAACTTGCATCAAAACTCTAGGTGTCAAAGTGACAGTTGCTGAGCTGCCCACTATTTGTAGGGATTTGATCCAAAGGCAGTGACTGCCTCTGCTAACTTCAGTGAACTGGGGACAAAACTAGCAGTTAAAAACTACATTTTATGTCACAAATTAATGCTACTTTCAATAAGGAAAACCTCAGTAAAGTAACTTTTGCATGCATATAGTGCGTTTTTTTCCAATTAAGTATGAAGAGTACCACTCCTCCAGTAGTAGAAGTCATACAGTACCAATTTTTAAGTTACAAGCCAGACGTGAAACTCTTTACTGAGAACTTGACCAATGCAACAGCATTACAACACATTGGTCGTGAATGCTCTCAGGCTGTCTTATGTTGTTAGGAAATTGGCTTCTCCTATTTTTAATTCATGGTATTGAGCAGTAGGTGGCATCCTACTTTAACATTATAGTGAACTTTAGGCTTGCTAGCATGTGTTATCACTTGGACTAGAAAATTTTTAGCATTCCTTTTCTACTTGTGCAGTATTATCAAGGAAAAACTTTTTTTGTTTAAAGTAAACAAGAATATGTGTGGGTTCTGATGTATTACATACTGGAAGTCCTAGTTGAAACTTGAGTTTGGAATTCTTGCAGTACTGGAAGCAGACCTTTACAAACCAGAAGAGAAGAGCAAAATCAAATTATCAAAGACTTAGAAGCTGGATTGGTTCCAGATCTCTCAGGTACTTGTGTTCTGTCCACAGTGATAGTGGGAAGCAAAAACAATTAATCCCAAAGGTTACATTGAAAACCTGTTCAAGTTATGGTTCAAAGCAGTAAAAGGAAGGAAATTTATTAATATTCACACACTATCCTTACATCATCTAATTCGATATCGTAAAGTGTCAGACTATGTGCTTAGGTAAAAACAAGTCAAAAGAACCTCAGATATGTTTAATGAAAAGAATCTGAAACAAACTGATGAAAGGGGAAGAGTTACCAATGGACCTAAGTGATAATGCAGAAGGGAATTGTGAATGATACAAGTCTGGGGAGTGGATGACAGGAATCAGATCAGTAACTGGAGCTGGTGTCATTATGATCTTAGAGTACTTCACCAGCATCACTCTGACTCTGAGAGGTCCTTATTTCAGAGTCAACTAAGGTCCTCAGGTCTCCTGTAGCAGGGAAAAACTTGGTTGCTAAACTTCTTTCTTTTTCTTTTTTTGTGTGTGTAGGTGGAAATATACTTTCAGTAGAATTTAAAAATTGCCCAGGGACCCCTAAAAGTGTTCTCTGCAACACCACTGCTCACTCAGGTTTGAATGGGGACTACTAGGAGTAGGTGACACTTGAAACTCGGTGACATGGACTGGCCGAGGTACTTCCTTTATTTATTTTAGTATCTATTTATTTGTATGGATTTGTGCCAGGACAGATTTACCTAACAGCTGCTCATTCTCTTTCTAATATGATAATTGTATCATGCTGAAAAGTAAGAATACTCAGTGCTGAAATGCTTTTGTGTATCTGGCCCTTGTGATGCAAATAAGCAGCTTTTGTAATATTGAAAATCACATGGATGCTCAACATAAAAAATATTTCATTTATTGTCTAATCTTTTCTCTTTAAGCTGATTGCTTAGATTTTGCGTATGAGAGCAGCTCTGTTTTAATAGGTGGTTAAAGATTCAAGCCTTGTTAAATGTTACATGAAAATGTACAAAGACAGAAAGGGTATTTAAACACTAGTTTGATATAAATTGTGTGTTTGACTTCATTATAATAACTCATGTGCTTAACATGATTTGGGTACTTATGTAACCAACTGAATTTAGGCTACAGAGAGATAGCTTTATGATAGAATTTATATGGCACACAGGTTTATCGCAGTATTTATATTTCTAAAAGGAAAACACTACTGTAAGATGATAGGTATTGGGCCAAGGCCCCTTTTTATTGTCTCTCTGGTCTGCTTCATTACTGTCACCTTTGTGAAATATATCCCTTACACATTCAATAATGAAGAATAACACTGAGCTAAATACTGTTCTGTATTGCAGATGAAGCCTTGCTAATGTTATAAACAGTGTTTGGTGAATCAGAACAGCGCTCCTCAAATGAAATAATACCTTCCTGTTTATGTTTAGTCCTTACTAACTTACCATACATAATGTAATTAGGAAATAAGAGAAAACATAGTTAGAAATGGGACATGGGAATTTCAGTATACCTAGGCTGTATAAAAGGTGAGAATAATAATGGAGGAAACATGGAATGGATTGTCATGAGGCAAAACATGAAGTGTGTGAGGGAGAAAAACAACATCAGTGTCAGTTTATGTTCAGACTCTAGTTGAAGTACTGCGTTTATCTTTTCTCAAACTGTTATGTAAAAGTTGCTGCAACAACTTCCGTAAGGTTTTAAGGAAACAGAACAGATTGTTGGGATAACAGCGTACAAATAAAGCTTCCAAGAAAAATGTGTCTTTCTCTAAAAAATATTCCATGTACATCTAAAAATTATTATTTTTCAAAGCCAAGTAAACTGCCCATAAGTTGATGGATCATAATTATTCTAGGTAGAAATTTAATACACCAAGCAAGTCTGGGCAGCTAGGTGGTTTTGTTTGTGGGGTTTGGGATTTTTTGTTCTTTTTGTTTGGTTGGTATTTTTTGGTGGTGGTTTTTTAAGGTTTTGATTCTGGCTCTGAAAGCTCATCTAAACCTATACCCTAAACTTTTACATGTTTCTGATCTGGGTCCATAGCACCTGCAGTGACATCAATAGTTTATACATCCAGTGCAAAGTTGCAAAATGTTTGTTGTGCACTGTTTAAAGCTATGGGCTGGAAGCTATGTGGTAAGTCCAATGCCATCGGTGTAATTACACCAGTGGAGAGCTGGACTCTTTGTCTATTCAGGAGCTTTCAGACACGTAAGTAACCAGGTCATGCTATGGCTGGAGGCAAACATTGACCACAGTCCCGGAAAAACGTGTGTTGAGAGTTTAATACTTCAGCATGCTTATCTTACAAAATACACTTGAGCAAGTGCTAAAAGCATTTCACTAAATCAGAGCTTAATGTTAAGCATATTACCGGTCCTATATTAGTGTATGTTTTAAATGTTTTGCTGAATCAGCTCTGGAGAACATAAGCGTGTGCTTATAGGACTAAAGCATTGATTCCAAGTTCATTTTTAAAAAGTTAAAAAAAAAAAAAGCATGCACTTACCTTAGCATATGAGTTGTACTTGGAATACTTGCAACAGCTGCATATGTACCACTGCACTGAAGTGTTTGGTCCCAAAAATGCCTATACAACCTGTTTTCTTGCAATTCAAACTGTAGTCAGTGAAAATATTATTTTAAATAAACTTCTGCTAGTTAAAAGATTTATAGTACCGTATTGCTCAATTAAGCTATGGAAATGGAGGCACAGCTAGCTGTGAAATTAAATTCCAACCTTTTGTACCACACTTCCACAGTCTAAAAGTGTATGAAAGCTACAATTGATATCAATTCAGCAGGTCATTATCTTGTATTTTCACTTGAAATAGTTTGACCAAATCAATATTTCACAGAATCTTATTTTAAGTTAATTCTTTACCGAATCTTTGACATGCTTCTCTTATTGAAAATGCTTCATGTGCTGCACTTCTAGCAACGTTATTATACTGGAGAATAAGGGCCCAGATCACATACAGCATGGGGACCAGACTTCCAAAGTACTTAGGGTATGACTGCACCCTCCTTGAGCTGTTGCTGCTGAATGGCTGAAGAGGTTACTGCTAACCACTCTTCCCTGCTGTCTGCTGACTCCTTCAGACTTGCCTGGAAAGGTTCTCCCAGGAGCAGCCTGCCTCACCCATCTCTGTTAAAGTGGGCTGGATGTGTGAAGATTAGGGAATGGTTATGTGGGAGAATTGGGGAGAAAGAGACTGAGAGGCCTGATAGCTGAAATAATTTCCCTCATGCATAGGGGAGGAGAAAGTGAGAACACATTCTCATATGCCCAGTGGGATTTACAGGAAAAAAGAGGTGACCTCAAGGAGCCAAATTACACAAGGTAATTAAACATTTCTGAAAATCCTCTGCCTTTTCTACCTTCCTCTTTAAGCACCTAAAAACCTTTGTAAATTTGATCTTTAGCTGTTAGCACCTTGAACCCAATGTTTTATGTGAACTTAACTGAAGTTTGAACAGGCTGAAGCCGATCCTTGCACTTTACTTTATTTGAGTCTATAAACAGTGATATAGGGAGAGGGAAGAATCAAAATCCATCTAATAATTCTCTCCTATTAGTCACAAAATGCTTTAATAAAGGTACAAATAGTCAAAAGGTTAGCAAAAAGAAATTGAAAAAATTATTCCATTTCTTATTCACAGTAAGAAAATAAGAACATAATACTTAATCTGAAATGTCATGGTGGTCTCTGTTCTGGTTTAAAGGATGTTAAAGTTCAAGGGCAATTTTATGTTGTGTGCTATTTTAGATAGGATAAAAGGCCCAGAAGTCGGAGATGTTGGAATAACCTCATTACTGTATGAAGTTCAATGAGATTGGACTTTTAGGATAAGGACATCAATATTTAGCAGCTATGACAAATGTAGAATATTCATACGAGAGTCTGGAAGTGTACTCACATATGCAAATACCCCAGACTTGGAAGATGCATTAAGTGTTTTGAAATTAAATGTTTGTGAAGAACAACAGGTTTAGTCAAAACTTATTAAAATAAATCTCTCTGAGAGACACAGTATCAATTTGTCATTACCCTTGCCAAGCTGTCTTGCCAAAGAGGACAGAATTAATTCTGTAGACAGTTAGGAAGTTATCAGTGATAATCTAGACTTTGAGGAAAATATGAAGGCATGGAGAAGGAAAGAAAGTGTAGCTGGAACGAGGGGAGAGGGAAAAGATTTCTGGATGAAGTTCTGCAGACGAGCAACTAGTTGGTCACAAGCAGGTACTCTGGGGTGATGTTGACTCCAACAACTGTTGCTCTGCCCCTATCTTGGAGACCTTACGGGGTAAATTAAGACTGGAAGGCCCTTTGGCCATATCAGAGATAGGTGAGCACTTTTGTTTTATTCCAACGCTGCAGAGTGCATTTGGTCTCAGGCTCACATGAAAAGGCTGGAATGGGTGGGGAAAAAAGAGAACTGTGAAGGTGAGAATTTGGAGAACAAAATCTTGTTATGTCAGTACAATCCTTGGACTCTTTCAGCAGGCATTTTCATGGACTAATCACTTGTTGTAATAATTCTTTTTTTTTCTTGTAACAGAAATAAACCTCCAAGGTCCTAGTTTCCAGAACGGTTCTGACTGTGTGTCAGTTCTTAACAAATCGTCCAAGTGTTCATCCTCCATACAGTTTATTATAAAAAATAAATTACAAACTATACAGTCTGAATATGAGAGAAAATAGCAAAGTGCTTCTTTCAACTGCTAAAAGAATATAACAAATTAAAACTTTTTTTAACGTCAGAAGAAAACTACTGTGAGTGATCATTCTCTGCCCAGTGCAATAGGTTCTATAATGTTCTAGAAATAAAAATCTCTTTCCAAGCATTTACAGAGTATAGACAATATCTGCTTGCTAACCTGCCTGGTAAATATCTGACCGCAATTTCTAATGACAAAATATCTGTTTGGATTACAGGAACCTAAAAGTTTATTTGGAAAATACAGTTTAGTAATGTTAAATTTACTTAGAGAGATTGTATGCTGATGCTATTCAGATAAAATAAGCACCATAAGCTGTATCTATATATTTACATGCATATTTGATTTCAGACAAAGCAGATGATGTAGAAATTCAAAATACCTAGCCCTTACTTGTGAATATTCCTCTTCTGACAGATGATCAGATACTTGGGATATGTATGAAGACCTGCTCATAATGTTAATATTCCAACCTTAATGATTCTATGATTCTATGTTTGTTAGTTCACTTGAGTAAAGTTGTACAACTTATTTTTGTAAGGCTTTCGATTTTTATTTTCTACATACAACCTGGTAGACCAACTTCACTAGAAAAATGGTACTGAAAGGTGGGAAAATGAATTCTATTCAAATCTTGAATTTCAAGCTGTGTGTTTCAACTCCACCCTGGATTTTTTTCCACATTATTTGATTCCACTGTGTTGCTAAAAAAAGAATGGTTCTCACCTCTGCTGTTTGACACTAGATCAAATATATAGAGGTGATCATATATTTCTCACTTAGTGTGAAACAAATTAAGGTTGGGTTTTTAGCCCAAGCAGAATAACTTGCTAGTTCCTGGAAAATAACTAGGTTTGAGAAGAGCAGAGAAAATCTTTTCCATGGCTAGAAAACTTCCAAAAAATACTTATAAAGTGCCCATAGGTTTTAGTGCACTCATTTATTATGAGACTGGAAGAAGCTGTGAGTCTTCTTGAGACAATGTCTGCATTATCTGTGGTTTAATATTTAATTTCAGCTCTTCCTGTGGCAAAAAAATGCTGAAGCAAATTCTGTACAGAGTTTTAAACTGCACTGTAACAGCAAATGCCATACCAGATAAAAGTTTAGTTTTGAAAATTGTACCAAGAATATGCCAACTAGTATATGCAAAAAGGATCAGGATATTAATTTAACCTGACTGGGGAGTAGATTATACTATAAATAGGACTCTGAGGTTGCATCTACTGCAAGGCTGGTCATTTCCTACAAAATCCATTGCATGTATATTTGCCCTAATCCAGTAATGTGATCCTCAGTATAATCCTTACACCTAGCTATTATACTATACTAATTTTGCTATGCACAGAGCACTTGCTTGGATCCATCACAGGATCAGAGCAAAGGCACTGCTTATAGATGGAACACAGAAGTATACACAGGATTTTATACAGAAGGTAAGCTAATAGGATTGACAAACCTGAAATCCCAAGTTCTTGGAATTTTGAAAATAATTGAGAGTGGTCAAAATCTGAATAAAATAAAGGATTCTCCAAGTTCAGAGTGTCATGTGTACTCGTGGAACCTATTTTGCAGCTGACTGGAGTTCAGGATTGAGTTCTTTAGTTAAAGTCCAAAAATAACCTTTTGTTTCAGCCCAGCTGGGGGTTATCTGGGAGAAGTGCACACAAACCCAAGATGGATGTGATTCCAGTATAAAACTCACCTTAATTCTGAATTTCACCTTCTCACAACTGTTTCAGTTAGAAAAAAACATTGTACCCTTTTTCCACACCGCCCCCTGCCCCCCCCCCTTGGGCCTCTGCACAACTAGGCACTGCCTGCATCTCCTGTGTTCACTGTCTTAGATCTGGTATGCTGCCTGCTCTTCTCTCCCTAGATACCATCTCCTCCTACTTAGACCCCTTTCGTCTGATGTTGCATATGTTGCACCAGAGATTTAGTCTAAAGATAATTCCTGTGCTAAACATGGTAACTTTCACCTGTTAGATGTTTCCTTTTAATTTTCCTTTTCTATCTTATTGCTTAGGATTTCTTTGCCAATAATGCCTTATTCCTTGATTGTATATTTTTTTTCTCCAAACTAACAATGGTGCTTTTTTCTGCAGTGTTCCTTTTCTGTCTCTATTTCTTTGCAGTGTCTCTCTTCTCAAATGTGCAAATCAATGTACGTTCAGTGAAGACACGTATTGAAGAAAATTTTTCCAAACTTAGAGGGTAAGGTGTATGTTTTTCTAATAAGAATGGGAACTGAGCTTTTATTTAACTTACTCTAACTTTACAAATATCTTTCAGGTAGAGAAAAAAAGTGACATGACTACTGATGTATCTTTACTAGTTCTCATGTTTAAGAGAAGAACCAATGAAATTCTTAAGACAGGAAAGAAGTTGATGAGTTGGAGGAGATTAAAAAGCAGATCAATCAGTATTAAGGCTGATCTGTTGTACTCTTGGTGGATCAGGTTACCCTCTTGTTTCTTAATTACAGTTTATCTGTTGTTCTCTGAAGAACTTCTAATGTAGAAACAGGATTTGCTGCACATCAAAAGTCTTTTTTTCAAAAACTATCACATAATTGACTTAAGTGGGATGAAAAAAATGCTGATTGTTGGCATAATAGAAGTCATGTAACTTGAACTACAGTTAACAAGTTTTATCTAAAAGCTCTGGAAAATGGTTCCTCTTGCTTTTCCCATTTTTCAGAAAGAACATATATATTGCAGTATCTTTACCGATTTTATGTATTCTAGTTGATGCAAGGATTCTTGAAAGAAGTCTAACCCACTTTGATTATTATATAATAAGTACTCATTTCTTTTCCTCATCCTCTCCTCTTTCCTCTTTTGCCTCCTCTGATTAGCAACAAAGTGTCATTACACTCAGTGTGCTAATTAATTTACTATTGCCTCAGTTAAATGAAATACATACTGTCCCTGTTTTGTCTTTAAATTTTCAGTTTGGCCAGTTAACTTATTGGTTATTTGCACCATTCTGGTTGTAAGTTGATTTATACGTGACTATACACAACTTCTCTCTCTCCCTTATATACTTGTAAACTATATATGTATTTATAAATATTTTTAATACTGTATATATACCTGTGGTGTGTAGGGAATTGTATGTTTGTAAATACTTGTGTTTTGGGAGCGAGAAAGGAGCTGAGATGTAAAACAGAAATGTGTAACTTTGCTTGTAAATTTGAAAGATGAAAGAACACTTTCATATGTATAGGATGTAGATGACTCTGCTTTGTATAACTCTAGCACACTGTAGTTAATCCTTTATGCTATGTCTTGATATACTTGTATTACTCAGTTTTAGGTATTTAGTCACTTAGATTAGATAACTAGTGTTTTTTTTGTGGATTTCTGTTGTTGGTAGCCATACTGCTGCACCCATACTTAGGCTCCTGAATTAAGAACGAGAACAATAATGTATGGTAAAAAAATGGAAAGTAAACTCCAGATTATGTTTGAAAATTGGAGGGGAAGGGGAACAACCAAGCCCTCTCTGTTTTCGGAGATGGCAACTAACTCTTGGCAAAACACTTCATCTTGATGAGGCTGTATGTTTACCGATAAATTGTCACACTTTTTAAAGTGCATTTATGATTTATGAACCAATATTTTTGAATTATGGTAATATGTTTTAGAGATAAACACCGCTTTCTATAGTGCTTTATGGAAGTTTTTAAGCCACTACTTATGATACTTTAATGATACATCAAACACGCTTTTTGATTTCTGTGATCATTGTATTTACAGTCTTCTATGGCAAAGATTAAAGACCTTAGGATACCTTTAAGGTGTATGTCCATTAAGGTCACATACAACATGTATTAAGGTAGAAATCGCATTTGACCTGCCATAATTATTAACTCTGAATTCTTACTAAGCAAAACAATGCTAAAAGTTCACAAATATAGTCCAGTTATTGTTTAGACACTGAGGGATACTACAAAATACATTTATTACAACTATGTAATGGGGGAAAACCTCAGTTTCCCTGTTGGGAGCTTCCTAAAGCAAAACTTGATATCTGGTTTCAAATATCACTGTTTACTTCTGTGAAACTGGGAAGATGACTTTTTACTGTTCACACCCGAAACAAGCCATATAATTGAGTGATATACATATTTGCCATTTGCTACTTCACTTGGACCTGCACAAGTCCATGGGGCCGGATGGGATCCACCCGAGAGTGTTGCAGAAGCTGGTGGAACAGCTTGCCAAGCAGTTTACCATCATCTATCGGCGGTCCTGGCTAACAGGTGTGGTTCTGGATGACTGGAGTTTGGCCGATGTGACGCCCATCTACAAGAAGGCCTGAGGATCCGGGGAACTACAGACCTGTCAGCCTGACCTCGGTACCAGGAAAGATCATGGAGCAACTCATCTTGAGAGCGCTCACTGAGCAAGTACAAGACAGGGAATCAGGCCCAGCCAGCACAGGTCCATCAAAGGCAGGCCCTGCTTGACCAATCTGATCTCCTTCTATGATCAGGTGACCCACCTAGCAGATGAGGGAGAGTGTGTGGATGTCATCTACCTGGACCTTAGCAAAGCTTTTGACACAGTATTGAACAGCATTCTCTTAGAGAAGCTGGCAGCTCATGGCTTGAACCGGTACACTCTTTGCTGGATTGAAAACTGGTTGGAAGGACGGGCTCAGAGACCTGGTGTGAACGGTGTTAAATCTAGTTGGTGGTTGGACACTAGCGACATTCCCCAGGGCTCAGTCTTGGGACCAGTGTTGTTCAACATCTTTATCAACAAGCTGGACTAGGGGATAGAGTGCGCCCTCAGTAAGCTTGCAGGTGACATCAAAATGGGAGGCAGTGTCAGTCTGCTTGAGGGAAGGAAGGCTCTTCAGAGAGATCTGGACAGGTTGGATTGATGGGCCAAAGCCAACTGTGAGAGGCTTAACAAGGTCAAGTGCCGGATCCTGCACTTAGGTCGCGACAACCTCAGGCAGAGCTACAGGCTTGGGGCTGAGTGGCTGGAAAGCTGCCTGGCAGGGAAGGACCTGGGGTTGCTGGTTGACAGCCAGCTGAACATGAGCCAGCAGTGTGCCCAGATGTCCAAGAAAGTCAACAGCATCCTGGCCTGCATCAGGAATGGCATGGCCGGGAGGAGTAGGGAAGTGATTGTCTCCCTTCACTTGGCACTGGTGAGGCTGCACCTTGAGTACTGTGTCCAGTTTTGGACCCCTCAATACAAGCACACTGAGCTGCTGGAGCATGTCCAGAGAACAGCAACAAAACTGGTGAAGGGACT
>VWZZ01000919.1:0-49577 GCA_013399095.1 Psophia crepitans | reverse complement strand
TTGGTCCCCTCCGGCGGTGGGTTGGGAGCTGCCCGTGCCTGGAGTTTTGTTTCATCTTTAAGGGGGCTCACTCGTATTGAGAAAAAGAAAATGAAGCGGGGGGCGGTAGGGAGCGGGTTTGAGCTAAAATGAACTCCCTGCCCTTTAATTCCCTTTAAAAAAAAAACAAAAACAAAAGACCCAGACATCCAAAGTAGAGGAAGAACAAACTCAGATCTGAGTTGCTGTCTGCTGTTTCTTGACTGAAAATGTTGCAGTCTAACGGGTTTGATATCTTCTTGGCTATGTATCTATTGGCGTTTTCTCAGTGGTTCAGTTAGTGTGTGATTAAGACGGCTGAACTGTGATTGCTGTATCAATAAGTTGTAAAATGTCAAGAAAATTACGTAGCCACTGAGATCAATTGCAGAGAAACACAGAACTGCGTTATAACCGCTCTGCTAATCTGAGGATACATAGCTAATTATGATTCAGGGCTATATGTAATTGATACTTCATTATAGAGCAATCCCTCTTAAAAATGCTTAGATGTACCTTTAAATTCCTTCAACTACAGAACCCAAAGTCCTTTCCCCCCTTCCTCCGCCCTTTCATTTCTATAAAACATATGGGTATTTACTGCATATCGAAGCACGCAGCTCTAACAGGAGTTTTGTTGCTGATACTGCCAGAAAAGCAGTTCTTCCCTGCTTTGTGCTCAGGGCCCTCCCCCTTCGCAATGGCTTCCTTTCAAAGGATGGAGCACACAGGCTGCCAGCCGTACAGGCAAACGTTCCATGAGTTCTATATTGTTCTTCAAAGATCCAATTTAACAAGCAACATTAGTTATGTGCAGGTCTTTTATTTAAGAAACATCAGAAAAATGTCTAATCCCTGTGTTCCCAGTGACACCAACAGGCAAATGTGGTAGAAAGTTTATTGCTTAGCTGAATTCTATGGCCGAATGTAGCTACTTTTTTAAAAAAAAAACAATTTATTTACTAACCTTCATGAAGTAAATCGGGCCAATCTTTTCTTAAACAAGAAGAAACAGACCCAATTGGTTTACTTTGAAATCTCTAATAGTAACAACTTATCTACTTTTCTCCTGGGATGTAATTTAAAAAGAATGTGATTAGGTATTTAAGTACCTCAAGAAAGTACAGCACATTGTATTTTGTCACGGGAAGTGAATTTTTTCTTTTTAGGTAGCATCACAGAATTTGGCTTTAATACTGAACAGGCCTATCTAGAAGTCATCATTGTATCATTATCAGCATGTGAAATATTCCCAGAAGTTCACAAGCAAAGCCTTTTTTATGAACTAAGTAGTCTTACATCTAATGAAAACTAGCAGATTTAGAGGATGGTACTATTCTATGGAACGCTGGTAGCAGGTCTCTTAATTCACAGAATAATATAACTTCTCTTCTAGAGTGTTATGGTGAAATGATGAATCAACTTAATGCTTTTCTGAAACAAAGTTATATGTACCAATCCACATCATACTTAATTTAAAATCTTCAGAAATAGCTCATCTCCTTTGTGGCTTTTAGACAACACATTTTTTACCTTTAAAAATGCTAGATTTAAATATAAAGACATTGATTAACTGACCTTTTAAAAAAACCAAAAAAGATGCACTTTTTTCAAAACATGCACATATATCTGAGCATCAAGTAGAAATATTAAAGCAAATTTTGTCTTCATTTAAATTGTCCAGGTGGTATTACTGAGACTGTTCAGGTGGCTAAAGCTAGAAGCAATACCGATGGCTAATCCTTGCAAGAATCATTCCCATGTTTTACTCGTTTTATAAGCGATACTGTCAGTGAAAGTACTAGAATTGATACACGGTACTGAACCTGAGGCTGTGTTTCATAAACTAATTTGACCTTATACCCGATGATATTTAAATGTTAAAATACAGTTTTGTTTTGGTTTGGTTTTTTGTTGTTGTTTTAACATAGTCCTCCTTTCATTTTAAGCCTCTGGGAAGGATATATGTTGTCATCAGTGACAGACTAATCCACCAATGCATCTTTAATCCAGAAGAGGGATAATTCTAATTCTGGGCAGCAGTGCAAGAAAGGATTCCAGATAATATTAGAAAATATGCTTTGCTTTGCACAGAACTCTTCAAAAATTCATTCACATAAGTCTTAATTTTACTGTTGCAATGGTTTATGTCTAATTAGCAATTATAAATCACATTATTAGAAAATTGCATATCTCAAAAAAGCACAGGTAACTGCTTGACAGATACTTCAGCTGCTCAGAATTCTCATGGTAGCTATTCTGTATTGTTGTACGTGTGTTACACATACGTATTCTTCAAGTACCAGACCAGTGAATGTATGCCAAACAAAGAGAATTAGATTAATGTTGGGGTGGCTCTTAGCTGTGCACCAGATCCAAGAGATCTCCTTCTGCAAAATTCCCATTACCCATGTTGCATACTTGGATGACAGAGCTCTCGGACCTCCCTGTGTGCTCTTACACCTTCACCTTCTTACAGCTCTGAACTCTTTTGTGTTCCTGACATCATAGTTTAAGTTAANTTAAGCACCAGATCACCAAAACGCTTTTTGCCCCCTCTGTTAGCAAAGTGTTTATGTGCTTATTTTACAATCAGAAAACAAATGTGCATGCTTTCAAATTAGTAGGTAGTTGTTTGGGGTTCTCCTGTTTGTGTGTTTTTTCTGGGTTTTCAAGACAGGGTATTATTTTTAAGTGTGAAAATATTTCAAAAACAAATCTATAATTACCACCTCCCCAATATTATGAACCTAAATGCCTGAAGTGAGTTACTTCAAGCTTTTTCAAGGAAAATTTGTACTTTTTTTGCTTCTCATTCCTATTTAGATTAGAAGAATTCAGAAATGGTTGTGTGGTAGGAAATTATGTTCTATTGCTTTCTTGCACATATATATATAAATATATCTTCTCTATAGTAGTATTTATTTATTCAGATATATAAATCCACACCAGAGGTGGTTGTTTCTGCAAATTTGTGATACATTCTAAGGGAGCAAAGATAAGAGATTCATCCAATGGCCTCACTAATTTGTATTTTTAAAAGTATGGCAATTCTGTGTATGGTTATACTATGAAATGACAGCTGAAATTCTATAATTATCTCTGGTGTCTTTCAAATATGATGAGTTTCCAAATTGAGTGTGTACTTCCACAGCCTTATTAACAATCTTGTATGATCAGTCTAATCTGAAGATCAAGCTGAGTTAATTCCTTCTTGCTCACTGTCAATGGTGATAATTTGATAATTCCCTATTTGTAGAACAACTTCTACATTCAGATTTGTTTTCCAATTGAAAACATTCTCAAGTATTAGAAACAGAGCTTTGTACCTAAGCAGCAATTTTCATAACTTTTTTTTGATCCTTACCAATCACATGGATTCAGTTTTCCAGTTGCTTTAGTTGCCTTTTGATCATCCCTCAGGGGTATCCAATAAGAATGTACAGATTTAAGCATATCAAATTCGGTGTTAGTGTTCTTCCACTGACATTGTGGGTAGAACTGGGTTGTCTCTTTTGAATAATCAGCAGTTGGCACAGAACTGAAAGTCTTTGTATTCAGTGATCTTCCCAGACTGTGGGGGCAGATAGCTTGCGTTCCTCCCTCGCTCCTCCCCCGGCCATCCCCATCATTTGTTTTCCATGTTCATAAACTTGTGAAGTCTGCCAGGTTGGGCCAACGCGCTAACACTTTCTGCTCTCAAATTCTGTGTCTTACTCAGATTGACTAGTCTAGAGAGGCTGGGGTTCAATGTGCTGCTTAATAACATAGTTATCACAAGAACTTCAAAGGCAGCAAAGCGCTTCTTGGCTACTGATGCTACTCAGCTGTTCTCCCATAAACAGGCTCATGGAATTGCAACAGTGTTGGGTGTAGGGAAACAACGGCTGAACTTTCCAGGGGGAGGACGGTACTCATTGATCAGACTCCAGGATCAGAATGGTCCACCTCCCAAAGACAAAAGCCCATGACCGAAGAAGGGTGAAAGACTCAAAGGTGTGATAGGCACTGATTAACGTCAAAGAGGCTTCCAAGCGGTGACAGTGGAAAAGTTGGTGGCCTGTCAAACTCTCCCTCTGAAGGAGTGGAGGTGTAAGGGAGGTGAGCTAGTGCTCTCTGCTAGAGACAAAATTAGTCAGCTAGAGGGAAATTTCCCAACATACATAGATAGTGGGTCTTCTGTTATGCACACTCATTTTGCCCTTTTGCTTATTTCCTTGGATAAGTAAATAATGCATTTTTTTGAATGAATCACGTATTTGTTGCTGCAGAAGTACACTGTCAACACAAGAAGAACTGTTGCTTGTTCTCAGTTCAGAGCACAAAGAAAGCAAACGCTTTCCTTTCTGTACTTGTCTCCATGAGGCTCGGCCTGCGTTGCAGCTTGCTGTAGCTCTGTTGATAAAAAAAAAAAAAAAAAAAGAAAGAAAAAAAAAAAAGACAAATATGATTTTGGATATAAACCAGGGGTAGGATGCTGGGCTCTGTGTTGTGTTGTTGCTCTTGGGAAGTAACCAAGCAGTTAGATTAAGCAGCTACTTGAAAAATCTTTTCCTCTTCTTTTGGTACAAGTGTTGGGGGTGTAGAACCTTATAATTTAAGGCTGGGTTTTTTGGGTGATCTTTGCTTTCAGCAGCTACAGTAACTTCTGATTCTAACTTGCGCTGAAGTTGGACCTGGAAGACACTGAATGGAAGGGGTTCAGAGGCATCTTAAGATCGCTTTTCTTAACTAATTCTTGTGTTTTGGTCATAACGATCTGGTTCAAGGAAAAAAAAGTGTACAGGTACCATTTTTAATATCCAGAGACTGGATTACTCTTTAAAAGCATAACAATTCATGATTACTGTATGTTTTATTCAGAATGCATGTTACTGTTAGAGAAAATACTGATTTATTCAAATTGTCAGGTAATGTTCTCTTGGTCTTTGCTAGACAGAAAGAAGTTAGAATCACAGTGCAGCACATCCATTCAGAAAACTATGTAACTCATTAAGCACACCACTTTTAAGACTAAGGTTCCAGGTTAATGCTCCTATATGTAAAGTGAGACTAGTAGCCTACACTGTTATTTTAGAAGTAAAGTCTATTTGAATTCAAGATAAGCATTTGAAATCCAAGAGTGGAGAAGTGTCATTAAATAAGGTAACTTTTTTTTTTTTCCCCTGAATAATACATTAATATTATCCTCACAATTGTTTCTGGGTAGAATTTTATATGTGAGCCTAAGATACATGATAGTGCAGTGATCAAAACAAATCTACATATTTTGAAGTGACATATTTGAATGGATGTATGCTTTGTCAATGGATTACAGAAGAAAGTCTTTAGAGGGTTTCTAAATCTTAGATGATTATCAGGATTGCCATTAGAGATGTTCCGTAAATCTACTCTCTCTTCTCCAAATACATGATACTATTTTCTTTTCTGATAAACTTTCAGTGAGTAAGTAGTTTTGGTCTGAAAATAGATGTATCCTTTTGTTATCATCGCATTTTTACATTCAACTTCTATCTTATCCTGTCTTTATTTTGTTTATGCAGGTAGCAATTTTATACAGAGAAAATGTACTCAGAGTGTCATTCAGAGCAGCAGAATGATAAAAACACAACAAAAACTCTGCCTTCAGCACTTGTAGAAGTGTAAGCAAATACATATGCATGAATATGTTATAATAAATCAGGAAAGCTGTGAGTTTAAAGAGCATTAACTACTGTTTAGTACTGTTCTGATGTAATGTATTTTTGAAAGAGAAGTTGTATGCATTACATCAGCTGTAGCCTGGAAAAGGTGTACACAGGCAATTGCTACAGCAGTTCTGCATTTTCACAAGCAGCCTTACCTTACCTTGCGGTAAAGTGACTACAAGGAAAGAGCAGTTAGGGAACAACCTGCTCCCAAAGTACTGTTGTTTCCTGTCCATTCAATCTAAAACCAAATAAGTATGAAAGAGAAAAAAAAAAAAAGAAGGGCAGGGAGGGATAAAGAAACAAACACAGCATCCTCAAACTGCAGACAGGAGAGAGACTTCAACAGTAAGAAAAATCATCTTTTGGAGTTTCTCTTGCCAAGTGCTTCTGTCTCCTTCTGTTTTCTAGGACTGATAATAGTAGTCAAAGCTTTTGGAACAGGTGTTGTTCTTAAAATACTAGCATATTTAACATCGAGCTTGACATTACAGATCTTCTGAGCATCCCTAAAGCTTAATGTTGGGCTGTCAATCATTTCAAGGACAGCTGAGTAAAACTGTTATGGAGAAACATCTCATCTTTCCTGTTGATCTTCGACACAGAACTTGTTCTAAGAAAATGTGGTCCACTATCTTACGAAGTTGCAATGATCTGCCTCTTTTCAGGGAAGGGCGGCGTGTTTGTTGCTGGGGTTTTGTTATTTTGTGGTGGGTCTTTTTCCCCTCCTCATGAGTCATCTATTCTATTTTCAGTGGCTAGGTCTAGAGCTTTCTGATCCCCTGCGAGAAACCTACAAACGTCCCTGGGTCTTCAAGAGACAGTTTTCAGCAGAACATATTTTTGAGAGTTCATGGCTAATTTAATTATTTTCCATTAATGTTTTTCATCATACCATAGAAAAGATATTCAGAACTCTGCTGTGTTTTACCCTTAAAGCATAACCACTTCTTTATGAATATCAGTGAACTCTGATAGCAACACACTTACTCTGTGTAAGGAAGAAAGCAAATAAACAGTAATGAGGATAGCCAAGGGAACTGTCCTAAAAGACTTCCAAAATGTTCCATCTCAAGTGGAATGAAGGAGGTAACTGGTGCTATAACTGAGTTTGTCCATCTTCGAGAAATTAGGAAAAGTATTGAAAATACGAGTTACCATTACCACCCAGGTTTTTCACAGAATTTTGTAATGGCAAACTGGTGATATACAAAGTAAATTTTTGGTCAGAATAAAAGAAAATAACCCCAGTTTAAAATTTTTTTGGCCTGACTTCACTTTCAGTGAAGCCGATATGAAACGCATTCCTATTATAATAATTTTTTTTTTACTTCAGTGAGAAGTGTTCAGGTACAACTTTTACCACAGTGTTATCTAATTTTGCATATCCCTGCGATAGTTTTTAATAGTTTTGCAACTGAAATCTGTATCTTGGAGTGACTGTAGATGTATCCCTCTGAGCTCATTGAAATAGTATCTTATTTCAGTAAGTGAGTGAGGAATCTGGCTCAATATCTTAAATGAATATTCCCAATAGTGTCTTAGCTTTCCCTGTTTTTCTGGTAAAGGTATTAAAAACAAAATTCATACACTAAGTATGAAACCTTTTCCTTAATAACAAGCACAATGGAGATGCAAAAAACTTGTGTCTGTGTTTCAGGAAATATGAATTTTACACACTCTTAAGAAAAAAACACAAATATCAGGAAATTATCGCCTTTAGAATTCACAGTATTTGGCAAATAGTTAAAAGAAGTTAACACAAGTTTTAGTGGAGAAAATTATTTATAGATCAAACAAATAGGGAAAAAAGATGAAAATTTTTTGTCACAATTATTTCTTTTTTATAGATGAGTAATAAAAATGTAAATACATCCATGCATTGAGTCTGCATTAGACCTTTACGCTATTAAAAGAAAAAATGGAAGAAAAACAACCATGACACAATCTAACATGAATTTTCTTTATTAAAGACATTTTATCTATTATTACTTTAACTTTAAAGAAAAAACAATGCAAAAGATCTTGTTTACAGTAAAGGAATGAAATGTCAGTATTTAGATGTATGACCTTTAGGTGATACTATACAAAGCTGTTATTGTTCCCTTTTGAAGAGAAAACAGCTTCCAGTGTGCCGGCACTGAATTCACTTTTTCTCTGGATATTACTTACGACCACTAGGAGTCCAGGTTCCAGCTCTTAGGACTTTTAAGAGTCGAAAGTTGCCAGGGTTATTTTGCTTTTCCTTCAGTTTGAACCTATAGAAATACGGAAAGATTGATCTGGACAGCATGAACCTGAAACTCATTACTCCAGCGCTTTTTCTGTGCCCTTTTTCTTTTTTCTTTCCAACTCCCTCAAGAGCTTGTTATGATACGTGACTAGGCATCTTATTCCAAATGTATGAGAGAGAACTCTAAGCTGCTAGTTTTGTCATTTATTTGATTTTTATGACGACAAAATTGTCCTAAGACTTTTTCCTTCTAAATGTCAGATATCTCCTGTGATGAGAAGAGTATGTTTTTGCATAAATTGTGCTTTTCTCACATGTTGGAATTAATGATAATAAGAAACATAATGGGAATATTACATTGTTTGAGGAAAATATTTTTGTAGGAAAGCCAGACTTCTTTGTGGAAGATAAAACACCTTTTGTGGTGAGCAAAAGACTATCGATAAATCAATAATAATCACAGCATATCAGCAATAAGTTGTTTTTTTTATTTTAATGATCCAAATTAAAATACACAGTATTTTAATCTATGTCTTTCTTTTGAATATATAGATTAAGTTTGGAAGATGCCTTTGCATTTACTAAACTGGGTTGTTTCTTTATTGAGTTGGAAGATCTTAAGGCTGGGAGTTTAGACTTTTCCACTTCAAGAACAGTGCGAAGCACCACACACCTTGTGAAACCTGCAATTATAGAACAATGTGTTAGGCATTTCAATAATTAAAACTTTAATGTACAAAAGTATAATAAATACTAATGGAAGAGGTTGAGCTACACATTTTCCAAGAATAAGGAAAGTTAACAGGATCACTGATTTTTCAGGGGAACATATATAGCTATAGGTTGTGACTGTTTCAGTGACGTAGTAATTAGGCAGCATGGAAGGAAAAAGGTGAGAGAATAGTGCAGTTAAACATCATATTTTCGGGCTATTCGAAGTCTTGTTGTAAATTAGTGTTTGTGATTTTTGAAATATATTATGGTTTTAACAGCCCTGCTTGAGGCAGAGCTGTGGTATAGTACAATACGGCCAAGTTACTACTTAGTCATGTTCAAGAGTTGCTTCTGCATTGAAAACAAAGCAGGATGTGTTAGGCATCCTGAATCTCTTCGTTATCTTTTTATATTTTTACATAAACATTTAATTTTTTTTTAAGGTAAACTTACTTGAGATTTTTAGAATTCATCAGAAGAGTGGCTCTGCTGATACTGCCTTGTAGAGTGCATCTGAGAGTGGTTAGAGCACAACGTGCTTCATGCATCTGTTACCAACAAATTCGTGTCTCGAACTAAGCATACTACACTGAGTCCGTCTCTGAGGAAAAGGGTGGTAGGTTTGGTGACCTCGCATCAGTCATGTGAATTCACTGCAATGCAGTTTGAGACAAAAGATGGAGGATTCGTCCTTTCCACACTTATGGTTGTGCTGGTTAAAGCCTACTTTCAGATTTTCTTCTGGTAGGGTGCAGATTTGCACCCAACAATTTCCAATAGCTTTGACATCCCTATAAGATCTTGTAATTTTTCCCTTTTTGAATTGGTGATTTTCATCTTAAACTTCATTAGCAATTACAGATAATTGTTCGTTAACTCATTTTCATATCTGCAACCAGTAGCCGTAAGTGTCATGTGAATTTTGAAAAAGCAGACTATTCTCCTTTAAGATTTATTAACCTTAGGAAGAAATAGATCATAACTGACCTTAAAAAAATTATTTTCTTAAAATTTTTTATTTACAGTGTGCACTGGAGCAGTGAATGATTTTCAGAGGGAAGGGGTAGTCTTATGTGGTGCTTAAACCAGGACAGTGGTAAAGTATATGAGTCATCTTTAGCCAAGAAAGTGTCAAGGAAGGAGCAGCAGTGAAGAAGCACTGATTGACCAATGGATCGCTGGGTGAGCAGCAGGTAGTCCTTCGGAATTAACTTAATCGCAGTAGCACTGTGGGAAGCTTCACTTCAGTGCAGAATAGGGCCAGGGAAATGTTAACATGAAGGAGGACAGTCACAAGAGGATTAAAAACACCATCTTCTCTCTTCTCAGAGAACAAATTACCTGTGGTCCTACCTGATGCTTTGTGGAAAGCCATTTGACAGTCTTGGGTGTCATAAGCCAACGCGTCTTCATTATCTTCTTGGCGGATGTTTAGCCACTAAAACCAGTGAATTAAAGTTTTCATTTCATCATTTTGTAACTTCTAGCTGGTTAATATGGGGGAAGGAAGCAACTAAAAGTAAGGTAGGTAGGTCACTTGATGAAAAAGCACAGTAAAAATTGAGTATGTCAACTTTTGTGGTTTTGTTGGGTTTTTTATTTTAGTTTTTTTATTTTTTTTATGAAGGACTACCTTTATAAGTGACTAGTTTTATGAAGGAAATGAAGAACTAATTTTTGTTTTGTTTAACTGATTTTAGGGGGTTTATGTGTGGATGACTGGATAGCACATGATCTTATTTCTTCATAAACTTGCATATAGTATGCCCAAAAGTCTGCTATGATTCTCATGTTTGCCATCTGTCCTGCCCCTCTCCCAGAAGTTCCCACTCCTGCTCTCGGAGTGGATCAGATCTGACCAAACCAGCTGCTGAGCAGCTCCAGATTGCATCCTGGCAGTGAACAGTCCCAGCTTAACCCCACGTACGGGGCTGTGAATTACTGCAATTCAGTACTGCTTCCCCGAGCAGCTGATCCATCCATGCAGCAGAGGCAATGATCAGCAAGAGTCAGGATGGACAGGTGGAAATTACTGCAGACATTTAAACTCATTAGTCGTAATTCTTATACAAATAAAACAGGCAGCTGTTGGGCTGTTTTCATACTGCTGTGAGCAGGATCCAGATGGGGACTTGGGAATTTGGTTCCAATTGTGACTCAGTGCTAATAACCAAAGTAGATAGTGAAAGCAGTAACTCTTGGACAAATGGACAAAGACTTTGTTGCATGTCTCCAGTTGGAGCCGTCTGAATTTCTATTTTCCCTCTGCTTTTGTCCCAACTAAGCAAAATAATTATTTGAGATGTGCTTCCTTTTGATCCAAACAGTACTTTCAGAAAACCGATTATCTACCTAGAACTTTAAACACTTGGCATTTCAGGTATATTTATAAATACAGAAACACATATGCAGGTGATAACCTGCTTTAATTACAGAAGAAAACCTGTTTTATGTAAAACATATAGCTCATGTATCCATCTTTCTGCTGAAGATAATTGTCTTGAACCATAAGGGTAGCTGCAGGCCTTCTGTTTGTGTCTTTTGTGTCTTTTGCCATTATTGATTTCTTCTCTTATTTGTGGGTTTGTTTTAAAACAAATAGTTGTTACCTGATGTGATATCAATCTCATCTGAAATATAACAAATTACTGAAGTAAGAACTTTCTATAAATAGGTATGATCACTCACAGAAATCATGAGACAAGGAAAATGTTTCTTCCAACTCACACAACAACCAAAAGGGAAAAAACTATATGCATCATTAAATAAGGTGCAAAGTATAGGTAAATTGTCCAACTGAGTCTCACAAGTGAATAGTATAAGGAGTGTGTCTTCCAGGAAATCAAGAGACAAAGTTCAGGGAATTATTAGCCACCTAAATAAATAAATAATCTGGAGCTATATTAATTTTTTCACCTTTTACTCTTATTCTGCTTTTTAAGACATATTTCCCTTTTATGAATTCTTTGTAGGGCAGGTCTTCCCATTGAAAGGAAAAAAGACAAAGGCCAGAAAGCCCAACAACATAGGTACTACCCACACCATGATGAATAGATCTTAATAAGTTGAGTTTGGGGAGATCAGTGAAATAATTACAAGTAAAGCTACGAGGTTAGAATTAATTGGGGGAATTACAGTAGTTTTTTCCCCCAGCCTGATGTGGCTGATAGCATCATTTTATATGAACTGTCATTGGGGAAAAAAAAAAAAACCAACAAAAAACCCATGAAACACCAACTTCCAGGGGTACAATTAAAGACTGAGACACCTTCTGCCACCTTTAAACATTCTGTTCTATGCTGGGATGACCTCAATATGAGGGAAAATGAAGGGAGAGAAATGGGGTTTTATATTTATAGCAGGAAGGTATTGTCTCCTAACCATTTTTATGCTCAGAAGTACATAAAATTGATTGATTGTGTTTAATTAAAATGTACATAGTAATTATTCTATTGAAAATACTTTTCTAACATGACGTTAATGAGAGAATCTTTGTAATGGTGTTTCTTAGTTTGATAGTTGCTGTTTTTCTAGCTATCAAACTTTAACATATTGCTGTGTAGAATACAGTAATTTTATTTCATTAAAACAAATATTCAGAGTATTGTAGCAGTTTACATAGAACTTAAATGTTTCGGTGTCCATTTGTCATGGTTAATTTGTGGTTTCCAAGGAGAGTTTGTGAATGGCACCATAAACTAAATAAAATCATAGAATAGTGTGCTCTTGAAAGCAGGTGCTTTCTGATAGGTTTTGACATTTGGTAAGCAAAATTTGTGGCAGTGAAACATTGCAGTGAGCATTCTGATAGCTTGGCTGTGAAAAAAAAATAATGAATCTTCACTGTTTGACAGACCCCATCAGTATCATCATTGATACATAAGACAGTGAGATCTTGGACCACATGACAAGGAGTATCTCTTGGGCTGAGGATGCAAAGTGGGAAACGCTCTCCAGGCAGACTTGGTCCAAATCCATGGCATGCTGCTCTGCTGCAGGGAGGCACTGATGCCTTTCTTGTTCTAGAAAGCTGTGTGCCAGGTTAGTACGTGATTAGCAGATCAAATATCAGGACTGGCAGCTACGTACACAATGTGGGCACCTGACAGGAAAGGGTCTGAAGTACTGTGCTGGATGATGTTCAGGTCAGTGTGCCGGGATTCAGGCAAGAGCCAAGAGGTGTTTTCTGTATTATCAAGAAGGCAAAATAATAGACAAAAATAAAACATAATGTATTCATATAAATTTTATTTCTTTCTGCCAGTACTGCTACTCCACGCTAAGGGATATGTTTGTTATTGTCCTTAAATTCCCAATGCTTCCTGAATGAATTTGTAGTTGTGCTTAGAATCAAACATATGGCGTTGTTATGAAAAACAAAACCAAAAAACCTCCTGTGGTTTTGAAGAAAAGCATTTGTCTTCAGTTTTTAATTATCTGATATTTTGGACCCATTCTGAAATTTTATCAGGTTTTAAGCTTAAAAAGTAATTTTCAGAAGCCTTTTGTATCTCAAGCTCATGATGATCAAAATAGTTTCAGGATCTCTGGTAGCATCTAAACAGTTCAGTTGCTCAAGTGCAGTGGTAAACGACTTGATTACTGTAATAGAAGAGAAATAGAGAAGTTAGAGAAATGAGAGATGTATTTATTTCCACAAGTGTATACTACTACCACAGTAACAGTTATGAGACTTTCACAACCAAATACCACACTTGCACCATATCAATCCCATTCTTGCCATGGAAGGGATATATTTCACACCTTTAATTCTTTCTGTAATATAGTTACTTTATGTGAATGGCTTATTGTACATGAGAAGCATGTTTTCTTCCTTATCCTGTATTTCCAAAATTACTGGCACAAAAAGGTATCCTCACAAGACCCAGCTAGCAGAAAACATTAAACTCGGCTTAAACTATACTGGTGACAAACCTGAAGGAACAAAGCGCAGAGCTAGATAGTCTAGGTCACAGAAACTCATCCTGTGTTAGAAACAGATAATCTCTCTCTTTCTAATCTTGGAATGTTCTCAATCACAGATTTTGAAGAAACAGATTTTTCACAACAGGGGATTTGTGACAACCTATGCTATGATGAAACAGCATGTCTATAAAGAGGAGTTCTATCTTTACTTGCAATGCATATCTTTCACAACATTAATACTCAGTCAGCAAGCCAAAAACTTTTCAGATAAATGTTGTTTTAGATGTCCTGGAAAGGGGAAAAAAACAACCCAGCACCCCCCCCCCCAGGCCCCCCCCAAAAAAAACCCCAACAAACCCACAAAAAACCAAAAAAACCAAACCAAACCCAAAACCCCAAACATGTTCCTGTAAAAATATAAATCATAGAATCATTTTGGTTGGAGACCTTTAAGATCATCAAGTTCAACTGCTAGCCCAGCACTGCCAGTGCAATCCCTAAACTATGTCCCTAAGTGCCACATCTAAGTGTCTTTTAAATGTTTGCAGGGATGCTGACTCAGCCACTTCCCTAGGCAGCCTGTTCCAGTGATAGATAACCCTTTCAGTGAAGAGAGTTTTTTTCTAATATCCAATCTAAACCTCCCCTGGTGCAACTTGAAGCCATTTTCTCTTGTCCTATCACTTGTTACTTGGGAGAAGAGACCAACACCCACCTGGCTATAACCTCCTTTCAGGTCGTTGTAGACAGTGAGAAGGTCTCTCCTCAGCCTCCTTTTCTCCAGGCTAAACAGCCCCAGTTCCCTCAGCTGCTCCTCATAAGGCTTGTGCTCTAGACCTACTTTCTAGTAGTACTTTCTACCTTTCAAAAAGTTTGCTCCATAGTGCAGCTTTCAACCAAAAGTAAAAAGAAAATTACATAAATTGTTAAAAAGAAAGAAAACTCAAAACTAAAAGAAGAGAAACCAGACGAGTGACTGTTAAACAAGCTTAACATAAAAATATTGCCATAATTAATATCTGTGCTTTATCACATTGACATGCTTGTTTTTTCAGATCTTCAGGATTGCTATGCTGCATTCTCACGCACTTTGAAGCGTCAAGAGCACATGAGGAGTCAACGCTGATTTTTACTGTTATTGACTCCATCTTCTGAGACATAGCTGAATTTTTGTTCTCAGCCTACTGAAAACAAAAATATAACTGCTATGAATACTCTGGGTGTCATGGTCTGTCTTCGTGTTTTCAAAATCATCAAGACCAGAACCTCCAAGCACTTTAGCCATATACATTTATTTAATTTGTTTCTCCAAGGTAGTACTATTTTTGTGGTTTCTTCCACTCAGGCTAGACACCAGCAGCCCAATATGCCTTTTTCCCAAGACAGTTCTTGACTCAGTTCAGGTCAGTTGAAAAATTCCTTCTGCTAAGTATGAGAGAGCTGTCCTTGAAGTGTGAGGATGTTCAATTGCTTACTTGTTCACCAGGCTAACTGTATAAGCACTGAGACTTTTTTTTCCACAAATAATTCACAGGTTTCATAGGTGTCTCATGGGAATTACAACGTTAATCTGAGATCTTCTCCATAACTAGGATATAAAGTCAGTGATGAGAAATGTGAACCCTTAGACCCCAGCCCTGAACTAATCACTTCTAATAAGCAGCCATCATGGGATTAAATCAGAGACATCTAGAAAGTTCCTTCTTACAATTTTTTTTAATTAATGTTTTTTGTTGCTTTATTTCAGAGGGTACTGAAATTCTAATATTTAAGTTTGCTGAAGTGTTTTTTCAGCTCTTGAGAACGTGTGAAAGGGGGAACAAGTGCCAAAGAACCAGTGAAGCCTTGTTGCATCTTGCATTTGAGCTCCTATATGAATTTTCTGAAATCCAATAAAGTCAGGCTGACACTGAAACTTTGTGAAAACCAGGTATGAATAATTTCTCTCCTGGCTGTTTTATGAAGCTTGTAGCATACCAGTACCTTTCAGACCTCTTCTCCACTATTAAATATTGCTGAAGACAGGCAGGTGATTTAGTGTTGTGAAGGGAAAAGACATGGGGAAATGCATGAAGAGCATAATTATTTATGTTCTGTTTGTTTCGTTACAAAATGCAGTAACAGATTAAAACTTTCTTAAGAGATCCAAGGAAGCATGAGCAATCCATAGCAGTACCACCCTTTATAACACTCAAATAGATGCTTAACTGACTGCATCAGCGCTTTCCAAGTTCAGATGTGTTTGGCATGAATTTTCTAAAAGAAATGCTTGATACAGTAATTCTGAATGTGATGGAAGAAATTGATGAAATGCTGAGAAGATGTGTAATAGTCGTACATGATAGTTCTCCTTGTTATTTTAGATACAAGCCTTTTCTTAGAACTGTCTTTCTCCCTTTTTAGCTAACAAATTTCTTAGCCAGTGCCCCTCCTTTAGAAGGACCGAAGGTGGGCTTTGTGTCAGTTAGATATTTGGGAGTGAGCTTTGAGTAATTCACTTGATTCACTTACCTGATGAAAGAAGCTCTGGAAGGTATGGTGAAATTGGCACCTTCCCCCCCTCCCCTTAACTGCTTTAAGTTATTTACAGAATGGAGTAGGGGACAGTGATTTTCTCTTTTCTGACTACATTGAGAAACTTGCATTCCTAATCTTTAGTGCTTCTTGGATGCACTTTATTTAGAAGTCTAAAACAGACCATATAACTAGCCTTCATAACTGCACAAAGTTATCACAGAATCTCTTAATAGCTCCTCTAAGATCTGGAAATAGTGAAACCGGTTATGTTTGAGTTACCTTTTTTCTGCTTTTATGGAAGGATCTTGTATAACACCATCAGAATTACACCTCTCTCTCAAGAGGACCACTGCAGAGAGCAAAACAGAGTGGTCAAAAGCAAGGCCACTTTGGGTTTTGTCTTGTGGGTTTTTTTCATGCATCTGGCTGAAGCAGATGGAAGTTGAGCTCATTTCATCAATAGAAATTACTGCCCAAGTTAACTGGAATAATTTATTTGCTTGAAACTGTTTAGAAATAAATGACACTTAAAGGAGTTATTTAGGAACATTAATTTTTATACAGTTTCAGCTAAATCATATATTAGCACACAAAATGAAGCAGCTGGGAATAGCTGTGACAATTGAGACAGGAACCAAATTTGTATCCATAAATTTAACCTGGGTATGAGGAGGGCTATTTATGTGTAATATAGGTAGCAGTCTTAATATGCACATAATACATTTTCTGATAATTAAACCATGATTGGACGATATATTTAGTTATTTAATGCCTTTAGTATTGGTGAATAGTGCTTTCTTTTTGCCTAAAAATACACGCAAGGAGTATGAACTTAACTGGTTTAGTGATGGGGATCATAGTCTGATTCCTGTTTGTACTTTATTTTTTTTTAAGTAACTACTAATCTAATGACCAATGAATTTCACATTGTAAGATGCTTCTAATCAATCATACAGTCTTTGGTGAGTTATCGCTATGAAAACCATTTCTTCCTAAAATAACAACATTATCTGGCATGCAGTGTCAGAACATCATGTACTTACTACAGTCTCTGTTGTTCTGTGCAATGTTTAAAATGTTATGGAAGAAGTTTCCACATGAACTGAACCACCTTGTACACCACTAAATATTTTTAAAGTAGCTTTATCCACTGTTAGGAAAAGCTATGTAGTTATATCATGCTTTCATAACATAAAAGTTGGCATCACAGAAATACCTGTTAATGTTATAGAGATATGTGTTCCAATTTTCCTTCAGAATTGTAGAATGACAGAACTTTTTAATAGACAGAAAAAATAGGAGAGTTTGGTTGTCTTGGCCTGTATTTGTACTTCCACATGTGGAAACTGAGTAACAAGGAACAATTCCTCCTGACAGTTCTCAAAACACAGATACAAAATTGGTTTACACATAATGATCCATCTCTGAGTCAGCATGCAATTTATAACTTGTAGTGCATTACATTTTATAAGTGACTTCATTCTTGTGAATATTCACCTGTAATTTTCAGATAAGTCTACAGAGTGAAGTCAATTCTAAATTAAAATTTGAAACTTCTGGAAGACCAAACGTTTCAGTGCCTTTATTACGAATCTATTTCCTAAATGGTTTTCCAGACATGGGAAAAAGACAGGCACCTCCACATGGTGTTTTCGCCATCTGAAAAATGTCTTTCTCTCCAATGTTTAGAGCAGGCAAATAAGGAATAAATGCCTGAAGTTTGAGGGGACAAAAGGGATCATAATAGGTCTTTTCTCCCTGTGACGACATGACAGAACAGGAAGGTAGTTGTGGAATTAAGTAATTGAAGAATATCTTTCATTGATCAACTTAAAAAAAAATTAAAAATCTATCCACATATATATAAAAAATGTTACAGCAAGTTCTAACTGCTGCAGTAATGCAGTTTGAAAACGGTTCAAGGATAACATGCTGTTTCAGACAAACCAAGTTAGTATTGATATTTGAATTTAATTCTACTGGTTATATTTATCATCACTGGAATTTTACATCTGCAGAGAAATGTATTGAAAGCTGTTGGCCAAATTCAAACTGGGGACAGTATTTCACAGGGTTGTGCTGATTTTGCACTAGGTCCCAACTTGATTCAGTACTTAATGAAGGTAAACTGAAAATTAAAACGCCAGGATTACCCTTGCCTTTAAAAGCAGAGATAGCTAAATAGAACAGTTGCAGAGACAGATGAACACAGGAAGCTGCACACAGTAGGTCACAAAGAAAACGTAAGTGGGTCAGGAGCGATTGGGTTGTTGTTTACCATTTACCTCATGTTAGTTCGTAATCCTGCAGGTCGTTGGGAGATTACAGTGGAACAGAGCAGTCCTGTAACAATGCTCCACCTAGTATTAACCAGGAAGGAAACCTCTTTTCCCAGAAAAACCGAAGGAGCACTGAGCACTCACCAGAGCGTATGCTGTTTCAGAGTGAGCTCTGTCAGGTTTGAAACACCACCTGCTTGTTACTGTATGCTCTCCGCCACTGTTCCTCAGGAACTTGCAAGCCCAGCCTTTGAAAAGGTAAGGGAGCTGGAAACGTAGCTTAGCAGATAAGATTCTTTTTTTCCCAGCTAAAATATTTTCCATGGGAATGTCATCCTCATGTCTCTAGACATTGCTTGCAGCTGTACAGGTGTTTCATTTTATGTTGTGAAAATACATGGCCACAGGAAGTGTTTGATGTCTGTGTTTGGTAAAATTATTACTAAATTACTAACTAAATTACATCGTGTCTCTGGTCAATGAGTTAGCATTAAAAACAGAGATGTGATCTGGACAGGTCTCCTGTACATCCTTTAATTTAGACAAAACATGTATGCATGAGCACTGCATGGTGTCTGTCGTGGGTTTCACATGCCCTGGATGTGTTGCACCAACCAAGGTGACCTGCCGTGTCTTTACAACTCATTACACCTTTTTACCCTGATTAAACCTAAACTTTCCAAACTCTCTCTTGGAGTGAGTAGCCAATGTCACCAGCAAAATATCAGAAAATTGTCAATAGGCCTCAAGTTCCATCCCTATTTATCAGAGCAGTAAGGTTGTGCAAAGTTCCAGTGACTTCTGAAATAGCACTGACTGTGTGAGAGGCTGTGTAATTACAGCTGTTGCTGGATGTCATCCACAGAGCAATAATGAAGATACGACATTTAAGCCACTTCAGCTAAACAGAAGTTTTGTGTTTCTCAGTTGTCAGTTGTATTTTGAGAAACTGTATGGTTTATGCTGTAGCTATACGTCCTCCAGTTATCATTGCCAAATTTATTGAAACAGAACCAGGTTGTAGAAAAAGGTTTATTTCCGTGGTCTTTTAAAATTTTATCCATGGTGTTACTGTTACTTCTTATCATTTTGTGCCTCAAATACTCTTCTGTTTTCTACTTTACATTTTTTCCCAGTTGGATTTATCCATTCTTTCTGAATGCAAAGCAATTTTTTTAAAACATCATGAAAAGAAACAAACTACCTTGTTACCATGAGGGATTCTTTTTTTTTTTCTTTTTTTTTTTCTTCTACCTACCTCATTAAACTTAGAAAGAAAGTATAAGTCCATAAGAAGTCCATAACATAAGAAACTTTATTTCTACCTCATATAGCCAGCTGCAATCTTTCTTTCTGTGAATGTTCTGCGCTTGCTTTGTAAAAGTCAGAGTGATGGATAGATGGGATAGATCAGTGAAATAAATAGGTGGAAGACTTTTTTTTGCTAAAATCTGTCAAGGCTTAAGCTGAAAATGCATACATGCTATTCTTTCAGAAACTTAATGTAGAGAAATCCTACTGTGGTGGACCTATTAAAAGGCCTATCCCTGTAATACTAATTTTCCTTTTTCTTCCTTTTCTTGACTTATGAAAGTTGTGAGGTATTATGTTTGGGTTTTTTGTTTGTTTGGTTGGTTGGGTTTTTTTACTTCTGTTTCATACTGCTCAGTGTATCCTTCCATACATTTGATGCCTTTTGCACTCTTGCACAGAGGCTTGGTGTACATGGGCAGTGAAGAGCAAGATTACAAATGCCGCCTCCTGTGATCCACGTGCTTTTTATGTGACCCACATGCTGTCAGACCCGTTGTTGTTCAGTTACCACATCCACTATTCTTGCTTAGGAAGACCTTATTTGTTTGTTTGCTGATAAAGAAGCATACTCAGCCCTTCTGACTCCCAGCTCATCACAGGCTATGGCTTAGCCTCTTCTTTTGAGCTGTATGAGTTTGTCCAAGTCCAATCTTTAAGTGTTTGTATATAAATCATGTAAATGGTGGTACTGGAAGACTTTGTCTTAATACATTGTTTAAGATTTCACCAAAAAAGCCTTTAAAATACATAAAAATAAGCTTTTATGTAATTTTACCAAGAAAAATATCTTTTGCATTGTAAAGGAAATAATTATTTCATGGGGATAAATTTCTGAAGTTCACATTTATTTAAATCTTAACCTTTAAACCCTCTGAGGAAGCGAAAGTATCCACAGGATGCTACAGATCAGCAATAGCTTATTGTTCAGATAGAAATATTTCCAAAGCTCCTACGCCTGTGTGCAGCCAGAATAATAAGTATTAAAGCCTGAACTGTGAACCTTAAAGTCAGATTTCTATTTACAAGGCAGTAGGAGAAAATGCTTTTTTTTTTAACATTTAATAATATAAGCCTTATTTGCCATCCATTTTTAATAATAGGCTTTCATATTAAGTGTTTTTATTTGTGCTGTTTCTTGGTCAATTTCATACAGACTTTCAGATCAGGATGTGCTATAAATATGGGCGTATAAATAATCTATCATTATACAACATTTCATAAATAATGCATAGCTGTGACATGAATGAGCATGCATAACTTGCAAGGTAACCTTCTGAAACATTGACAAACATATGCCACAAAAACTTGTAAAAATTATTCCCACACTCACAACACCTACATCTTGATGTAGTAATGAGACAAAATAGGAGTTTCATATACAGGAAGAAAAGAGTATTCTCAAGCATAGTTAGTTGTAAGTGCAGACTATAATTGTTCTTTCGATCTATTGGGGTGCTAGGTCAGAAGATAATTAGTAAATCATCTTAAGGAAAAACACAATATATTTTCCTCCTCTGAAGTCATCCTGTTGACTAGCAGTGCTTAGTGCAATATTCTATGCAAAAGTTTTTGGGTGTGTTATTGCCAGATGGTGCACATATTGAAACGCAAAAAGTAGTATTTAAAAAGAAACATTCTGTTCAAATATTGATTAAAAATGGAACTTAATTGTTAATATAATCGATTTATCATAGAAAATTTGATTTTCTTTTTCTCTTTTCTGAGTGTTACTTTATCAGTAACTACTTAGATTTCTCAAGTGTATTTTATATGGACAACTTCTTAATGAAAAAAATCCCTTTACCTACTGTGTCTTCAAGTGCTATTAAGTTCTATTCACTTCTGAAGTTCTGTAACTGAAACATGTTCTCCTGAAAACATGTTGATAGTTTCAATAGTTTATGTTTGCATATTTTTTTAAAACAAAACCTAATTTAAAACAATATAAACTAGTGCCAGAGACAAAAATGTGTGTGACAAATTATGATAAAGAGTGTAGGTAGACGAAAATAAAGCAAGTTGTCAAGAATAGATACTGTAGAATTAAGGGGAAAAGATAATGGATAGAAGAAAAAACAGAGATAATGGAGTGTACGAACTGCCATGATCACACGCTTATTTTTAGTGTGTATTGCTATTTGTGTCTAATGTGTACTGTCACATATTTATAAAACCGTTTTCCCCTTGTTGACCAGCTATTTCATGTCTTAATTTTATTTTTCAATTTTTAACTAGGAATAATAGAGTCAGGAAAGCTATAGTAAAAAAAACAAATACCAAAACCCAAAAAAATCCTGAAAGTCTTGCATAAAGCTGTGAGTCGAGTTTTCCTAAATATGATATATGATTGTTTCAGAGTCTTTCAGCCCTTACAAATGACATGGAGAAAATTGATTTTTGTGGAGAGCAAAAAATGTTTAAATATCTTGCAGCATACATGTCATTAAGGACGCGTGTATTATGCTTTTTTTTTCAATCAGCTGCAGTTGCCACCAAATGATGCCATGTCTAATTTATGGTATACTGCTGCTGAGAACCAGGATGGTGACATACTTTCACTTTAATGACATGCAGGGCTCCAAATGTTCCAATTGTTTATCGCTACACAATCATTTCTGTTTATTGTCATGTGTGTCTTTATGTGTGATAGGTAAGACGTACTTTTGGAAATTAAAGCTGCACCATGTATCTTCTACTTCTCTGTACAGCCAGATTGTCCATTCAGCTTAATTATAGTGTAGAAAAAAAATTACAAAGATATTCTATTTATTAAGAATTTTTCAATCTTGAAAGGAGTAACAAGAACAAGTAATAAAGCAAAATTACCCTTCTGAGTGTTTCCAAAAACTGCAGTAAAAACATAACTAGATGTACACATGGTTCTTGAATATAGCAATATTTTTTCTACCAGGCAGGGCTATGTGTGGTAAACGTGGGAAGAAATCATTTGGAAATGATTGCAATGAAAAACATAGTAAAATCCTACATTTTTAGAAAACAAAGTGAGTCTCTGATTATTTTGTCAGAGTACATCCTTTGCCTATACTCTGTGTCCCAATTGCTGATTTTCAAATTTTGTTCAGTGATTTAGCTCCTTTGATAAGTGGCCTTATTATCACCACTGACTTCTCTCACAAAGTTGTTTTTCTTTTCATTCTGCTTTATTGTCACACCGAGCATCTTCCCGCTCATCTGTCTGTAGGGAGATTTAGAATGGGTTGCTGTACGTATCAGGATCCCAAGGGGAGGAGGACATCTTAGGGATGATAGATCATATTTCTTGTGCTTAAATTGCTCACCAAAGCCCTGATTTAGGGTAAGACTTATGCACAAACTTGACAGGAAGTGTATGTCAAAATCTTGCATTTTTTTCTCTGTCTCATGATGTTGACCCAAGCTTTTGGTTTACTAGATTATATCTACCCAACTTATTTACCTTTGGTTTTTGAAATGTGGACCTTTGTAAAGTATGTATTAGTTCCTGTTATTTCAGTGAGAAAATGTTAGACATTACTTCTGTACCTGTTAAATCTCTATTATTTAACTCCACAAAAAGATGGTCTTCCTAATATGCCTGCCTGGTTATGGTTTTGCTGTTTGGGTTTTTTTTATTTTTTCATATTAAACTCAATCATCTTTGCTGTTTGTGAGTTACTCAGGGTTTGTATTGCTTTGACTAAGATTGAAATTTGGTGATTGGATCTTCATTGTGTGTGTATGTATGTATAAACATGTATTTCATAGCTTCATTTTGTATAAAGGAATTTGTATGAAACATTTTAAATGAGGCTGGGTAAACAATGGATTCTTTAATTTGGGGAGCCTAGCAGAATTAAAACAAAACAAAAACAAACAAAACCCCCAAACAAACAAAAATCACCCAACTAAACAGAAATACATTTTTGAGATCTAGAAAATATTGGTTCGGTCTTTTATGATAAAAGTTTAAATAACCGTGTCTATTTTTAAATCCTTTCACTTTCAAAAAGAAAACTATTTTGAAGAATATCTCACTTTTACAGATCAAAATATCTCAGACTCTGTGATGATACCAACCACAAAATTCAATCAGTATACAGAATTATTTCAAGTTTATCCAAAGTGTCTCAAGGGGCACTTCTTACTTACCATTCTTCTTGTTTGTAATTTACTTTTTGCTAGATTTAGCTTCGGTTACAGAACATGTCAAAAACAGTTTCCTGGCATACACTGTATTCTAGGGTTATCTACTGCACTGTGGTATGTCTCATTAATGATGGAATAATATCCCCATGGCAATTGCACTAAGTAGTGTTGCTGATGTATTTAATACTCTCTTATCTATTTTAATACAGTATAGCAGGTGGAAATTGGAGACAACCTGCCATCAACAGAGCAGCCTTCTGTGGTGTTAGCAGTTCTATGAGAGATAGATAGTAGCTAGATCATAATAAATACAAGTAATTATATGAAGTTTAAGAATCAGTCTCAAGATAAACAGACAACACAGTGGTCACTTTCTGCTTCAGATTCATCAAACAGACTTAGAACCAGAGTCATAAATCACAAAAGGGTTCCCAAACAAAAAAATCTTTTATTATTCCATGTTATATAGTTATTTTTGTTTCATTTGCATGTCGATACAAAGATTTGTTTAGAAAGTGAACATGCGTACTTATGAATATATAACTTGGATTAGATTATATTTTTATGAATATACTTTTCAAAACAAATTTCATAGAAAGTAATTTATCACACCGGTATTCTGCTTTGGTATATAATCTTTAGAAGAAGGTGGTAAAAATTCTGTGCAAACAGACTTTAAGGAATATAATCATTAATAGTGGTCATAAATCCATAGATTTGGGTACGTTCTAAATGCTAATGGAGATTAACATGTTTTTCTAATCTAATCTGTCTATATGTTGCTATGATTCTTTATATTTTTGAATACTCAAAATTCAGTGAAATTCTCTCTCCCTTTTCCGAGCAAAGTATTAAAAAAAAGAAAAAAAAGCACAACTTAGTTTATGGGAGATTGTTTTCAATTATTTTGAGCAGGGGTGTTTGATTGTTTTGGGTGTGGGTTTGTTGTTTTTTTATTTTCCATACCATCAAGGTTTTGAATCACACACCAGCCACTGCAGTAGTTAATTGCCTCAGCATTCAAGATAGCTCTTAAAACTTCGTGGAACTTTCCCTGGCAATATGCAGAGACAGGCTCTATCTCAGGGCACCGCTGATTGTCAGTTCAACTACAGTTTAGTGAACAGATATTTTATTTCTCTGGATTACTATGAGAACAACATAGACAACTTAATGAACAATTCTCAGCAAAAACAGTGTTCAGCAAATACAACTTTTTTATTTTCTTTAGTTAAACTGCACGCAAAATGTCTGTGATCAGATCACACTCTGCGCAGGTTCAGCTTTTGAGAAGTTCCACACTTGGGCCTATTATTTTGTTTACCTTCCTAAGCTTGATTGCGACTTTGGGAAGGCTCCTTACAGGCATAGCGATTAGCAAGATTGGGCCTAACTTATCTGCAATTTTGATCTGTGTCCCAGTGCAGAGCCCAAGTACCTGCTCATCAGCGTGATTAAGGAACTCGCAGCCTCTCCGTCATTAAGTTCAGGGCCCCAGCTGCATAGAGAGAGATAAGCTATATTTCCTTGAAGCACGCACGACATTTCTGTAAAAGGGGACAAAAGCTTTTTTCAGACCAAGAGAGTCTGTATTTCATAATACAAGCTAACTTTGGTGGACAATGATTTTAAATTAATTTCAGTTTCACAAATAAGAATAACAGGGCCAGAGTCTGCAACCTTTCCCTTAAGCCGTGGTCTAATGATTATTGCACAAATAGCCATGGAGATTTACGGTGTTTGTACTCTCTTGAGAGCGATTAGTATCTTCACAGTGCGACCAGCATAATGGATCTTATTAATGTTCCTGATAAGTTTCTGTGCAAAATCAGCCAGCATAGCTTAATCTGCCTCTGTGAACTTTGCAGTGAAGTGGTGAGGAGTGCTCAGGTGCTCTTTCTGTTGCCTAAGACAAGAGGTCATGGTTTCATGGGGCAAAGACAGATTCAAGGAGGAAGGCAACAACTTTGTACTGATCATCTTATAATGACTCTGCTTAGTACCTTATGTCATTAATAATTCTGTTAATTTCTGTGGAGCCATTTGTGGAGTAGACATACACTAAGTCAGAAATTGGGAGATGGTAGTAAACGATCGATGTGGAACTCTGTTTCTTCCCATCATGGTCTTCCATTATTCCTAGTAGAATCCTGGAAGAAGAAAAGCAGCATCACAGAAGCAGCTGCTTTTCTTCCGTAGAGTCAGGCAGGTAGCTGGAGGAAAATAGTAAGGAGCAACTGGGGCCTCAACAGCTCCATTCTCTACGATATGTCACTGGCTGCGGGGAAAAAAAAGAATGGGGATGGCACATCTTTCTTTCCTGTGGTCTATTTCCTTCCCTATACCCAAAAGGGATGATGGAAGCAAGATTTTGTATCTTGGAAGGAACATATATTAAGTCCTCTGACCTGCGTGGTGTAGGCATTGCTGCCTGTTACCCAAAGGGAACTGCGCATTGCAAGGTGCAAATCCAATTCAGCGTGAAGGAGGAATGCAGAATATGGCCCGTTTATTTTTAAGTTTGAGGAAATAATTAAAGCAAATTTGTTGTGGTTTTCACCCTGCTCTAATTACAACACAGAACACTTCAAACGTAGTTATTGCCAGATCTATTTGCATATGCAGTGTAAATTAAAATAATCATCCTGATTATCTGTCAAGATATATGTAAAGCAATCATAAAATAGATGGAATACAGTATTCATTTTCTTACTATAATATGTTGCCTAAAACGAAGTGTTATGGTCCCAGGAGTGATATAGGGATAAATATTAGTCTATGAACTAGATGTTGCTTTTTCACATCATGCTTGTAAGTCGCAGGAAGGTACATGAAATATTTCATTCTGGCTTTGTCAGTTTTGGGCAGAAAGGCTATAAATCTGTGACCTGTTCCTACGATGACTAATAATTGAAGAGTGTAGTTAAGTTATCGAGTTTCTGATAAGTATAGTCCCAGCATACTTAGCTAAACTTGTAATAGTTTATTTTAAAGGAAGTTGATTATGTGAAATGAGAGACATAGTAAGGAACATACTCATTTTAAAAAGACAAGTGAACGAATAACTAATTTTCCCTTCAACCATTTGGATATATGGTCACAGTAGAAAAATTTGACTGTAGAAAGTCATAAATATATCCGTTAGAACTATTTGTATTTAGACTCTACGTGGTATTTAAAAACTTAGCTTTTTTTTAGACCTAAAGATATGTTTTGAATTAAAATAATATTGTTTAAAATTATTTTGGTGGACAAAGTAACGCTAATAATGTCATTTTCAGCTGAGTAAACCTCTGCTTTACAAGAGGAAAAAAAAAAGTATTTGCATATGTTCTAAAGCTAGTAGTTTTGATGCAGAAAGCAACTGTGGGTTTTTTTCCATCGCCATTACCTCCTTTCATGGGTTCTCCATTTCATACCAAATGGGTTCTTTTTGGAGGTGTACACAATGTAAATTTAAGGTGCAGATTCTTCTAGGCTTGCCTGTTTTCAAACTACTGGTTTTAAAAAGGTGGAAATGAAGACATTGACATATGTATTATACTGAATGGCAAACTGTTAGCCATGATGTAGATGCAAAAGATGAAGTAGGAAAAATGGCGAAATACATTCGAAATTGCTGGCTTTTGATTAATCTTTCATGCCATTTGGTGCAACTTAATTATTTTTCAGTGGAACTTGTTTACACAGGATTAGAATAAAATTTATTTTTAAAATTCTCTGTAAGTACAGGGTAAAATGTTTAAATCTGCAAACTGACAGGTAAGACAGTCATGTAAACTCATGCAAAAGAAGATTTTGTGGCTCTGAGTTCCCATCTCTACACATATTCTTAGATTTACAAGCATATCTAGTTATGATTGCAAATACAATGAATGCAAGTCCTAGATAAAGCACAGATATTCACAGCTCCATTGAAGAAAATGGGAAATATATTTGCTGCTAGTAGCAGGATTTAACCTATTCAGATTTCATTTAATTTCTTGTTGACAGTGGAATCAGTCTCTACTTCTCTTCAAATGTTAAGCTCAGTGCTCCCACAGCTTGGTGGAAATAGAATAAAGGAGCAGTAAATGGGATGGTTTTACACTGGCTGGCACAGAGAGGTAACAGCTACTGGAAACTGCCTTGGTAAAATACAGAGGAGAAGAGCACCCTGCTGAGCTTAAAGTAAGGTTTAAGTTTAGGGTATAATCACTGGATTCATTGACTTCCAAAAAGATGTTTAAAAGATTTTATACTTTAAGGTATGTAAAAATTACTAGGTTTACACTTCAGCTAGATTTGAGAGGGTTTTATAGGTAGCTGTGTTAGTATTCGGGGGTTTTGTTGATTTTTATTTAGTAGAAATTGCTACATTCATATATTTGTCATCTTCTTGAAGCACGCAAGATTAAATAAGGAAGTTAAATATAACTCTGTTAAATTCATCCTTTAATCAACAATGTCATCAGCTAGTTCTTTTGGAGCTTCTTCTGAGGCACAAAAATATTGCTTACATACTTTGACGTGAAAAATGGTTTGTACTTGTACAAGGAACACTGAATAGATATACTTAAGTTTCTACATCTTCTCCTACCACACTTTTAGAACCAGGTAGGAAGAAAGGTGGGGTGAAGCAGGGTAAGAGATTAATATTTCCTCTGAGCAGTCAGGAATTTAGGAAATGCTGAACTCGGGAGTAGAAGAGAGACTCTTCCATCCTAGGGATGCCATTCAGAGGGACCTGGACAGGCTGGAGAAGTGGGCCCATGTGAACCGAATGAGGTTCAACAAGTTCAAGTGCAGGGTGCTGCACCTGGGTCGGGGTAATACCAGACATGAGTGCAGCCTGGGAGAAGAAGGCATCAAGAGCATCCCTGAGGAGAGAGACTCTAGTAGGTTCTGGTGGACAAAAGGCTCGGCATAAGCCAGCAGTGTGTGCTTGCAGCCTGGAAGGCCAACTGTGTCCTGGGCTGCATCAAAAGAGGTGTGACTAGCAGGTTGAGGGAGGTGATTCTCCCCCTCTACTCTGCCCTCGTGAGACCCCACCTGGAGTACTGCATCCAGGTCTAGGGCCCACAGCATAAGAAAGATGTGGACCTGTTGGAGCAAGTCCAGAGGACGGCCAAGAAGATGATCGGAGGACTGGAGCACCTCTCCTGTGAAGACAGGCTGAGAGAACTGGGGATGATCAGCCTGAAGAAGAGAAGGCTCTGGGAAGACCACATTGCGGCCTTCCAATACTTAAAGAGGCCTTATAAAATGGATGGAGAGGCACTCTTTACTCGGGTAGATAATGATAGGGTGAGGGGTAATGGGTTTAAACTAAAAGAGCATAGATTTAACTTAGATATTAGGAAGAAATTCTTTACTATGAGGGTGTTGAGGCACTGGAACAGGTTGCCCAGAAAAGTTGTGGATGCTCCATCCCTGGAAGTGTTCAAGGTAAGGTTGGATGGGGCCTTGGCCAACCTGTTCTAGTGGGTGGCATCCCTGCCTACGGCAGGAGAGTTTGGAACCAGATGACCTTTTAAGGGCCCTTCCAACCCAAGCCATTCTATGATTCTAGCAGTTGAGACATGACAGACAGTGAACAGACATGCTAAATGTTATTTTTGGTGAAGCTTGCATCATAGTACCTGATAATATGTACTTGTGATGGTGTCACTAGGAGATCCTGTGTTCCAAATGGAGAAACAGGCAAGGCTATGCTGGATTTTGTTTACACTGGTCCTTTCAGAAGTTTAGTAGGCTCAGACATTGCCTTTCCAACTCTGCAAATGTTCATAATTGCCACGTCTTTGAGGAAATATGTGGGAGGTAAGTGTGTGAGCATAGTTCTGATATATTTAACAAACATGGAGAACAGGATTTCATCGGGCTAAGTCAATGTTGCAGTCCTGTCCCAGTTGAAAAAAGACATCCCAGCTCAGGAGGAAAGAACACCACAGGAGGTTGCTGCATAATTAATCTTTACTTAATTTATTAGTTCAAGGCAAACTTCTTCACTTTGTTACACCTACCAGTAATGGAGTTTTCCATGCCATTTGCAATAGAATTTGATCCGGGTTTAGGCATAAACTTTGTCGCAGAAATTTCAAGTGATGTCTTTGAGGTCCTTTCCTATAACGGTTTAAAAAGGGGTTTCTTTTGAATCTACATCTCTCTCATATATAAAATTCAATAAAATGTGACCCTTTTCGTGAAAGCATTTAGTTTAATCTACAGGAGATTATTCTGGTGTCTATCAAACTCCCACATTTCTTCCTTTGTGCATGTTATTAGCAGTTTCTTTGTAGAAGTGTGCAAGATTAAGTAGCTTAAGTTTAAGGCATCTTTTGTGATGATTTTACAGGAAACAATTTGCAAATGAAATAAATACATTAACAAACCACACAGCAGGTTCTTCCCTCTTCTGATTGTTTTCCCTGCCTTCATTTCATACCACAAACCTCTCTTTGGTTCTTGATGGCAATGATCAGGTAATAAAGTGAGAGGTAAGGGACTGCTGTGTAACTGCTGCATATTTACTTATGACAGGGCATGTACTTGAAAAGATGAGCCCCTGTGTCACGTTGAATAATAGCCATTTGGGAGCCAAATAGAGAGATACTCTATTTTGTAAAAAAGAGAAATGAGTAGGTCCAGGATGTGAATGTGCCTGTCCTTATGTCAAGAGAGTGGAAATGAAACTATGAGGATGAAGGTCAATGTCAGATTTCAGGAATACAAATATTGGAAGTAAACTTCAAATACAAAAGTTAAATGTAAAAGTGACAAGATCCCTTCTGTCTATAGATATAAGTTATTAATGTGTCCTACTGTAAGCCAAAGAATAGCTTTGAAAAAGTATTGAGTTGGCATCACTAAGTTATAATACTGTCTGTCACTCTTGCTATCAGTTGTGATTTAAACATTTGTTAAATTACTTTCTGTACTGTTTCTAAATAGTTTAAATGTGTCCATTTATTTTTTCAAAAAATGGAATTTCTTTCATCGGGAAACTCAGAATTTGAGTTTGGAACTTTCTTCTTTTATTCATAATTGAAACTTCAAACTGTTTAATTTTTCCAAGTATCATAAGTGCAATGCGTTTTCATGCTCATGTGTCCTTAGTAGCAGGTTAGAATACATTGTAGGTGAAGAATATTACACAAAATTGAGATACATTAATAGAAGTGGCAGCTATGCAGTCACAACAAGTCATTCATGAACAATACATAAATAAGAAATTACATTTCAAGAAATGACTTAATTTATTTTTTTTTATTTTAAATAACTGTGCTTATTAGTAGATAATTTGTGACTAGAGAGGCATTTCCAGAGGGATAATTATTATGAGTGTTTTTCCCAACTCTTGAGGGAAATAAGACTAGATTGATATTCTGAAATAGGAGACTTAGGAAGCTATGATATTACTGTATCTTCTAACGAGTCTTCAGGACAGAAATACCAGCAATATATTGCAGTAGTGCTGCACAATAAATTGAGAAAGATGACCCACTCTGGTAAACACAATCCAAGCGTATCTTTAGGGACTGGCAGAGCCCTGAGAAACTTGAAGTTTAAGCAATTAGAAAGAAAAGAAACAATATTATAAAAAGATTAAATTACCTACATGTAGTGACACAAAAAGTAATTGGTCATAATGATCAGAATGGGAAAGTGAGTGTCCTGGTCTTGCTTTCCTGGTTTCGCTGCATTCCTCAACACTGTCTCTAAAAATAAGTTTCTCTTCTAGAACAGAATAAACAACCTTTTAAAAATAGGTAGAAATGCTCTTCAACATTATTATGTATTCAGTATTCTGAGTTAGTGTTATAACATTTGCTGTTAAGACTCCTGCATTTTATTTATATGCAACGAACACCCTCCCCCTTTGCGTTTGCCATAGAATGGGAAAAGCTGTGGGGTACCGCAGAACTGCCAAGTTCCACATTCAGTTTTTAGCATCTGATTCTAACAAACCTGCTCTTGTTTTCAGACCACTTTGTGCTAAGGAAAAGGAATGCAGGTGTGTAGATGCTTGCTTATGGGGTCTTGTTTATGCCTGCTTTTACTTACTGTTTTCCTCACTATCACACAGTGTATTGTTGGAAAATATAACATTGAATACAACCTTTCACTACTTTAAATCTAAAACTTGTTGAAATAATAGGATAAGAAGCAGTATGTCTGAGCAAATCAATTTGAATGCATTAGTGTTTTTTCTAAGTTGCTTTTTTTGACATTTTTCTCTTTAAAATCCAGTTACTATGCCATTATGGATTGTTTTGTGGTGCCACATAGGTGGTATCACTTTTCTGAACTGTTTCTTTAGTTCTTGTGATGACTCCTAAGTTCTAAATAACCAGGCTAGCAGGACCAAGAAAACTGTTTAAGGAAAGCTATGTGCAGACTTTTCTCCTAATCAAGCTAATTATGTGTCCTGGTTTAAATAGATAGTGCATTAGATTGTTCCCACTGAAGCTAGTGGCAGAACTCCCACTAGACACTTTTCAATATACTTTCATACCAAATATACTTTGAGTTTATGCACAAAGCATAGAATTGAAAATAGTTCGAGTGTTCTCAAAACATTGACCTTAAACTTGCCTTTACTTTGCTTATGATATTTATTTTATGATGTGAAATTCTTACTTTTCACATGCATGTCACAATTGCCATAGACTGGAAAATTTTACTGAATGCTACTGAATTTTCAAGATCATTTACATTTCTCCAGTTAATTTTCAGTATATTATTTATAAAGGTTTACTTATTTTCAAAAAATATGTGCTAAGAAAATGATACAAATCTGCACGTGCAGAGCTGTCACAGATTGTCGAAGGAAAACAGCGTAAGCTCCCACATTTCAACTAGCAGATATGTTCCATTACACCTGAGAGGACAGGAGCTCAGGGTAGGTATGACTTATTAAGGAGTCAAAACATTACATCAGGGTACTGGTGTGCTTGAGGTTGCTGCTGTGGTCCCCTTCAGCTTCTGCCAAGCAAATCTTGGCCAAGTCCATCAGGGGCAGATTAGATCCTGTAAATTCTTGGGTTGGGTCTTTTTTTGATTGTAGAATGTAGAATACTTTCTATTGAACATCTTAGACTGTTTCCTAGAGTGTGCCTATTTGTGATGTTCTTGTGGGGAAAAAGAGATAACAATGAGCTGTACAGATCTGGTTTTTTATAAAAGTAATGTATTGGCCTTTTGTGTCAGGAGAAGTCATAGAAAATTACTATGCTGCTCTAAGTACATATTCAGTGTAAATACATACCAGAAATATAGCTAAAAGTATCACACATACTCAGGACCGGAAACTTTTGCAGTGAATTAAGGAAGTTAAATTATTACATTTTTATCTGTTTCAAAGGGATTAAGTTCTGAAGATGGAGAGATCACAATTTAAAAGCCATATGCAAGGTTCTGATTCTTAAAGTGCTGCTGTTGTGGCCTTGATGTAAATCAGAGCAGTTTAAAGGATGTTTATGTTAGCTGTTCAACACCTGCTGAAAGTTAACATCACAGAACTGTAATCTTCCACTTCTTTATGCTCCCTTCAAACACCTTTTCTGTCTGGGATGGAAGACTGTGGGCTGTCATTATCGATCCAGTTAATATTTACTGAACTTGAAAGTCAAGAGAGGAAAACTTGCCTGGGTAGCAGCAGCCAAAATCTGGCGTCTCGTTGTAGACCATATGTTAAGTAAATAAGAAGGGAATTTCATTCAAACACAGGTGATGATCTTCTATAAATGCTTTTGCTGAGAAATTAATTTTTTGAAAGCTGTTTACATTTGTCTTCAGTTATAAACTAGAAAATGTCTTCTCAATAATTTTCAGTTAACACTGAAATCTTTTCCATCGTGTTCATCTAACAAATTGCACAGTTAAACAACATACAAGCTATATCGAACATACGATATACGAGGATGCACACCCCCCTCAGGGATGAAGTGGTAGGTTCCTGTTCAGTGTGCATATGTACAGTCCTTAAGATTACGATAAATGTGTGCTTTGTGATATATAAGCAGAAGAATAGGGATGGATTATATATGCAGATTTACCTGTGAATCCTAATAATAAGTTTTACATGGATTTTATTTATTTTAATTTCCTTTGCATTTTTGAATAGTAATATACCTTACACTGGCATTTCATTCCATTTTAGAGGATTCTTTTTAGGCTTCCACTGAAATTATTATTGCTATTGTACTCTTACATCGCAACAAGAATTGTCAGCGGGTGTGGACTCTTTTCCTCCCTATGAATCTAGGCTCATCGTGACATTAAAAGAAGACTAATGTGTAATAAGCAAGATTTGAGATTATTTTTTTTTTCATTGCAACCTTACACTGTAGCAGCATAACCTAATGGAACTACACTGAAAGTTTCCAATGTACATTTCATGGATTTGAAGTATTATCTCCATGAAATTATGTATGAATCATGAATTCTCCAGTTTTATATTCACAATTTATTTTAAATATTTTTTGTTCCAGATTAAAAAACCCCTGCCCATATTTTAATCAAACAACAAGATTTATTGTTCATTAGGATTTTAGGATATAAAGCTCAGTCATTAGTGAAAAGTGAGAGGTACTTTCAGAGGGTGGTACATATTGTCCCAAGTTAAGTGTTTCCAGAGTGTGACTCATCTAAGTTTCCCCTTCTCTTTGGCTTATAGGTGCGGACAGTTTGTGCTAGAGAAGATGGGCCTTGTGTCTACTACTTTTATTTTTTTATATTCCATAGGGTTTCTAAACATGGTTTCTGGGTTTTGTTTGTTTTGGTTTGTGGTTTTGTGGGTTTCTTTGTTTTGTTTTGTTTGGGTTTTTTTTTGTGACAAGGAGGAGTTAGTAAGTATTTGGAGGGAGATGAAAAATGAAAGGCACTAAAAGGTAAAACTGACTTAGTAGAGATTATTTGTGAATAGATGTAAAAATAATGCATATGTTGTTATACCAAATATGTACATAGATGTTTAATTTCTGTCTTAATTCTCTAGTTACAAGGTTAAAAGATTTCTAGGAACCCAACTGCTGCTCAGATGTGATAAAAGACTGGAAAAATAAGAGTACAAGAAATGTACCTCTTGACTTTTGGGATGCTGTTTTTTCCGCTTATATGGATCCAAGCAGTTTTTAAGCTACTCCAGTTTGTATCAACATCTAATAAATCATTTTGTTTGGGCTATGAAGTTGAGTTAGGCCTGACAGAAGGGAGTTGTCAATGATTTTTCCTTTTTCTGAAGTGGCCCCCGCACCAACTGCAAGAGAAAGAGTTTATTTGATCTTTTACCTCTACGTCGCCTCTTAGAGACCTGGGAGTGCCTCTAATGGCTGCCTAAGTATATTAGCTACATCTCTACAAAGCTGTAGTGATATAAAGTTGCTTCAGTACATGAGATAATTGTGGCCATAAATTCTGTTACTGTAAATGAGAAAATAGGCAGCTGAGAAGCAACTGGAAAATATTGTTGTGACTATATCAAGGAGAATTGCAAATACATATCAAAGTGGTCAAGTCTTAGTCTCCAGGGTCTATTAGTATGTTGGAGACTGCAATGTGAGATACAGACTTAAGTAGCAGAACTTTGAATGTAAAGGTAGTAATTTAGAAGCAGCAGATAAAATCTTTCAAACTGCATGGTATTTTGATTATTTCAAAAGAAATATTGAAAATATCCACTTGATAGTATACAGAAGGTATATATTTTATGTTATTACTAATTTTAAATTATTTAACCAGTATTTTTGGTGTCCTCACTAATGAGTGGATTTTAGAAATTCAAGTTGCTGGTGTACCTCATGAGTAGCCTTAGGTGTTAAAAGTATTTGAGGACAGAAAAGGAAATGTGTTGCCAATACGTTCTCCATAGCCAATCTACTTTCTAGACTGTTGGGAAGGCCAGGATAGAGTCAGTGCAGCACAACCTGAAGTTTACTGCATTCTGTAGGAAACAGGGGGAAGACAAGGCAGAAACCTGATTTTGTGCTACTAGTGGAACATGTGATGCTAACCACATATAAGATTTATTTTTTTCTTCTCCTGTCATCTTCTTTTTGCCATGTCCAGCCTGTCTATCAGTCTAACTTCTTGTATTCATCCTTCTTACATGTATGTCTTTTTTTACATGTGGAAAAAGTCCCTTATTTATATATAAAAAGCCCTAGCTTCATTCAAATCAACCTTTTTAAATTAACTTCTTTTCTGTAAACTTTGTCAAGATAAATCACAGTACATAGCAAACAAGGCCATAAATAGCTAGAGTCAGGTCCTTTACCTTGTCAGGTCTGACACAGTCGGTAGGAAAACATTACATTCAAGGCAAGTTCTGCAAATAGTTTTACACAAGGGCATATTCAGAATTTCTGCCCCTATTTATAAACAACATGAATCATGGAAGATGACTCATGAGAATAACTGTATGTAAAAAAAGTGTGGTACTGCACTGGGTAAGGTTAGACCACTGGTTCTTGCTCAAGAATAAGCCCTAATTTGTAGATTACTTGAATGCTTTCTTGCCAATGTGATGCTGTGCACTGTGCCTGTGTGGAGTCCCCTGAAGGAGAGGAATCAGGTGTCCAGGGTGGACAGATGTCCTTCTTGCGGTTAACCACATGGGACAATGACTATGACCATCCATATTAGCTGGTGCTCCTCAACAGAGTCTAGTTCCTGACTGTTTAACACTTGTTCCAGGATAAGTGTTCATGGGTGACCTCAAGTGATGGGGTGTTTAAACTACTTCTTGATTATATAGAGGAACAGAGAAGTACTGAAATGTTCGTGCAGGTAGGCAATGTAAACAAACATTTGTTAGAAGCAGGCACAAAATTGAATTCAGCATTTCAAAGGCTTGAAGTTAAACTGGTTTTGAGTGACAAAAATTTTTACAGCTTTTCTGGATAATGGATTTATATGCCTGGATATTGACATTGATACCATGTTTTAATATTTGGTTTTAGAAATATGATATGATAGCATTTTAATTGACATAATCATTGTGAGGTCCTAGAGGAAAGAAATAGCCTAGTGGAAGAACAAACAAACAAACCTACAAAAATACCCTTTACCACATCAACCTTACTTTAATTCATTACCCAGATTTTCATAGACCTTGGTTTAGCTTCTCAAACAGTGGAGGGGATTAATAAATGGCAGCTGACCTCTGGTTTTCCATAACTTTTTGGAGTATATGAAATACGCTGCTTCTCTCACCTAACTACCCACCTGCAGTTGAGCCACCTTATCTCTTCATAGTTAGTGGACAGAAATAGACAACTTCAGGGCATGATTCATCTGACCTATTTTTGACATCTACATTAAAAGAGATGAATCATGACCAGGAAACACCCATTGCCCTTCCAACTATAAAGGGGGACCAGATGTCTAGTTCAAATATGAAGTACATGTAGTCAGATGAGACTTAACCAAGGTTATATTTTTAAAAGTATATTGAATACATATGTCTGTAGTTTGCCTTTTTTTTTTTTTTCCGGGTATATATGGTATAGTATCTGCTGTCTCACGCATACTTGGGGGAAAAAAATAGCTTAAAAGATTCTGCTACGTAGATAAGTCAGAACATACTGTAACGTGAGTGGCAAGGACATGGAGTACTGAAGTATCTGTTTATAATATTTCTTTCATAAGGTGGGAATTGGAAATAATCCGTATAAAAACTAATAAGCTTTTAAATGTTTGCTGTTACTGTCTTGGTTCTTGCAATGAATTTCATCTTGCTTTCCCCCCTCACTTTTAAGTGGGTACTTTTGTCAAGGGGTACTTAAAAAGGAGAAAGAACCTCCTACGGTAATAACCAGAAACATTCCTAGCAATTTTATAGAATTTTAAGTCTCCTCTTTCAGTGTGCTCATGTTACCTTTGAAGGCTTTAAAGTAAAACTCCACAAGTATTTTTTGAAACTATCTTGTATTTTCCTGTCCTCAGAAACTAAAAATGTTAGACTGCTGAATTCTTGCCTCTCTGTTCTCTAGTGGCTTCTTAAGACCTTGTGGTAGGAAATTTTAGGTGTTTTTTTTTTATTATTATTTTTGTGGTATCAAATCAGTCTTAATGTCTTGAACATACATAAACTATTAGCAAATTCTCAAATTTCTTTCTTTCTTTCTTCCTAAAAACCCAGAAATTTATTTTACACAGAAGTATACTATGCAATTTGTCTATCATATCATAGAATCATAGAATGGTTTGGGTTGGAAGAGACCTCAAAGATTATCTAGTTCCAATCCCCCTGCCATGGGCAGGGGCACTCTCCACTAGACCAGATTTTCCAAAGCCTCATCCGCATCATTCTTGCATAAAAACTTACAAAGCTTAAAGATTAAAAAAATACAGCTTTTGAAGACTGAGTTGGCAAAATTATTTTTGCATCTAGAAGAAGGGAAATTATAACTAGTATTGGTTTTCTTAACATGTGACTACAGTAACACAGAACTATTTCAATTGCTGTAGATCATCTCCAAATGCCATTGTAAATGAAAATGTAGACTTGATGCAACGGTACACATATGGGAATTTAGCAATTAATGAAAATGGAACAGTGGACATGATGGAAATTAAATATTCATGGTCTTAAAAGCTAAGGCTACTGATAACTCAGCAGTGAGGGAGATAAAAGTTGTTCCTGAATGTATTTTTATGTATTGTATATAAATATCTAAAGTTACTGATATATGACATATGTAAAATATATGTAAAATTCCCTGTTTAAATCTTGCAGTATCTCTCTAACATTATTCAGGACTTTGAGATCTTTGTGATAGAAAAAAACAAGGTCAAGGCAGTGAGGTTAGAGTCACCTTACTCATTACGTGTTTATAGAATGTATACCATATAATAATACTGTCTGTATAGACAGTAGTATATACGAATCTTTGGCTCTAGTAGAGACATCTAGCTAGCTGCAATCAATGGTTATTGATTCAAAAAACTGTTAGGGTTTGTGATGATTTTATGACTACAGTTGACTGCTTAGTAGTTGGCTTTGGTACCTTTAATTGTTTGTTTTATTTATCAGTACAGACCTTTTTATTCTCCACACTACAAAAAACTTGAGCTTTGAAGAAATAATTCTGTCGCATGCCAGGCATCAGGGAATTAATATCAGAGCTTTATAAAGATGTTTTTTATTAATAATTACTTGTAACATCAATATGTGTGTAATACTTTTCTCTTTCACAACACTATATACAAGCTAATTCATTTTGGAATCTACTAATACATATTCCATTGTGCTCCAGAATTCTGGACAGTCAGACTTGTGTAGGTCAGAGAAGCCTACAGTGGCAGCCCTTCTACAGAGGGACATCATTTAAAAGACAGACAGCCAAAAATGTCCACTTTTCCAATTGTTAGAATATTTGAAACTATGGTGATGTCATTATTATTAAAAATAATACTATTAAATGCACAAGGCTGCTTCTTCTTATGTAGTCTTTAAAAAATACAAACAAACAAACACAAGCATAAATGATACCTGTTTCATTCCAATTAAAAATATCAGCCAAAAATAATGAGAAAAAGTGAGTGATGTTTAGGCTACAGATGTACGAGATTTGGGGGTTTTATTTTTCTTTTAAAAGTAGCTAGCATTTTACAGCAAATCTAAATACCAGGAAGAGGTTGAAGTTGGAGGGAATAACTTCTGTTTTCAGACCTCAGCAAAGAAAAATGCCCAAGTCTACCATCCTGAATTACTGTGTTACTACTGGGACAATACTCACAATAAAATCCAGGTGAAAAACAGAGGTTTGTATGGAATGACTTAAAGAATACTGGGCTTTGAAAACTCCCAGAGACAATTTAGTCAGTCCATTAGCCTCTACATAAAATTTCTGGAGAAATTGGGAGAGTTAGGTGTGACTCAGACCAAAATGCACAATAACCTCAGATACTGATGACTCTGAACGGATCAGTCTCTCTCTGACTCAGTGAATATTACCTTTCATGTGGAACAGACAAGACTAAGGAACAGAAATTGAATACGTACTCTGATAATTCATGTACTTACGGATACAACCTCTTTGGGATCAAATCCTGCGTGTTAGATGAGTGTCCATCTTTTCAGCTTCTGATCATTGGGGAAAGAAAGGAGGAAGATGACCAGGGCAAAGACATATGCAAATCTCCCTTTCTGCTTCGGTGGTGTTGAAGCTTCTTATATGGAACGAAATCTATATTTCCAAACTACAGCATTTCTCACAAAATTGGCTCTCTGTTCTCAGGGTGCTCCGTACCAGGGAGTTACAGGGCTTTGTCTGTGAGTTTCCAGTCTAAATCATGTTTCAAGCTTGCTGGTGGAGTTACAATTGACAATCACTGCTGTGACTTTCTTTGTGTCTTGTTGCCACTCAAGTTTATGCTTCTACGGTGTAATAAACTTGAATTAGACACTATCCAGAGACCGCTGTTAAACCACACTTAATAAATGCAGCCCCTCCATACACACTGCTTTTAAATCAGAACTGACAAGGTAGAATATGTATTAAATGCATACTTAATTGACTGAACAACTCTAAATCCATTCATTCATAGAATTAAATTCAGAATGAATAGATGTCAGTTTTAAAGTAGGGGTGTCCTGCCTGTCTGCTGCTTCTCTCCATACGTAACAGGAAATCTGAGCATTCAGAAACAGGCTGCCATATAAGACTTAACAAGTTTATTGATTTCGGTTTATATAACTCATTTTAATGCCGATAATTGTTGCATTCCTACAAGTTTTTATTAGCTGACTTACCAAATATGTTTAAATAATTGGTAAGTAGTTGTTGCAAGTGACATAATGACTCCTTAATTAGCGCTTATTTCTGTCTATGTGCTTGAAGAAATCTAAGAACAGATTTTCTGTTTGACCCAACTTCAGTTAAGGGTATTCTGCTTATTCTTTTCAATCTTGAGGTTGAGCACCATGTCTTGTTTCCTGTAGCTTAAGCCATTACCTTGATTCAGCTTTGACCAATCTCTTCAAAATGACAATCTACTTGCAAGGCAGAGGAGTGGATAAATATTGGTAAGGAAAGCTGCCTCACGGTCTGTATGTATAGCACAGAACTCTTGTTTTATTAGTGGATAAAACAGTTGGGTGTCAGGAAGGTTATCTGCCCTTTGCTCTCTGAAACTGTTGTAATTCACAGCATAACTGGCTTCAGGAATAGGTCACAAACAATTAATTTCCAAGCTCAAATATAGTCCGCACACAGTAATTTCAGTCTGTATCTTCTGTTTTTCAGCTCAGTTGCAGGCAGTGCATTTGCATTCTTGTTCAATAATCTTCTGACTGGGAATGTGGGAATGGAAAATAGCTTTAGTTAGCAGTGTGGAGCTGGAGAAAGTAATCCAGAAAAATAAATGGAAAAATTAGGGAGGAAGTAAGGAATGAAGGGGAGGTACTGGAAATCAGAAAAGTAAAATAAACAAGAGAGGGAAATGCAGTCAGTCAAACCCATGCAAAATATCCCAGCCCTCAAAACAAAAAAAAACAAAAAAACCAAACGACATCCCCACCCCAATATAATAATCCAGAGGAATCTAGTGTTTTATTTGGGAAGATGGAAGCCCATTTTGATGTAATTCACTCTGAGCACGGATTCTCGAGCACAAATCTACTTAATTGTTTCCGTGTTTTGATTAGTTTTGAATTTTCTGTTTACTTTGGTTCTATTTTACTTAACTTCTGGTGAAAGAACAGCTGCTAAAATTGCAAAATAATCTTTAATAATCAGACCCATGGACTGAGTATTAAACAACCAGTCTCATCCAGCAGACCTTGTGTGCTGGAACACAGTCAGGTTAGACAGCACAGTTTCATCCAGACAGAGGTCACTTAAGAAAACCCATCAAAAGTTCTACTCTTGTTCTTGTAAAAAGGCTGCATTAGTAGTAATGAAGGACATGACCTTGGTCTCTAAAATCTCTTTTTTTCTGCTGTTAATAATTTGTAAATAGATTCTATATTGCAGAAGTTTGACACCTGCAAGAGTGAAGATGTTGACTTAATTTCTAGTTTGGTGTCAGAGAAAATGTTGTTTTAGTTAGAGTTGTTGGAGAGAAAAGAGAAAAAAAAGAAAAGAAAGAGGATTTTTAAAGAAATTGAACCAAGTGAGATATTATTCAGCATGCAATTGCAGGGGAGATCTCAAAAAGACACAAATGCTCCACTCTAAATATATATAATGCTTGACTTTTTAGTGACTGGAAAAATAGAATAGAATAGAATAGAATCATTAAGGTTGGAAACGACCTCAAGGATCATCAAGTCCAACCATCCCCCCACCACCTATTACCCACTAAACCATGTCCCTAAGTACCACATCCAACCTTTCCTTAAACATCCTCAGGGATGGTGACTCCACCACCTCCCTGGGCAACCTGTTCCAGTGCCCGACCACCCTTTCTGAGAAGAATTTTCTCCTCATCTCCAACCTGAACCTTCCCTGGCGCAACTTGCAGCCATTTCCCCTTGTCCTGTCACTAGTTATCTGCGAGAAGAGGCCGACCCCCAGCTTGCCACAACTGCCTTTCAGGTAGTTGTAGAGGGCAATAAGGTCTGCCCTGAGCCTCCTCTTCTCCAGACTAAACAAGCCCAGTTCCTTCAGCCGCTCCTCATAAGACCTGTGCTCCAGACCCTTCACCAGTTTCGTTGCCCTTCTCTGGACACGCTCCAGGGCTTCCATGTCTTTCTTGTGGTGAGGGGCCCAAAACTGGACACAGTACTTGAGGTGCGGCCTCACCAGGGCTGAGTTATAGATAAAATTGCAAAAGTTGCAAAAGTGCTTTGTTTGAAATGTCTTTTCAATGAAAATTCTTTTGAACAGTCTTTTAATGCACTTTTAGAGACGTCATTGGTGGTGTTTTTCTTTTAGAGTTTATGAATGTTCAGAGTGTATTCATTTACCAAGCGGTTTGTTGGTTTGATACAAAAGGGTACTTTCTCCTCAAAACAGACCCAGGTGACAAACCTATCAACGCCTGTTTTAAGCTTGTCGTGTATTCTCAGATTGACAGCTGAATGTTGTTTGACACAATTGTTTTGCAGGAGGAATTTAAAATACGAAACAACAACAATCCAAAAATAGTAAGAGAATAAATAGTGTAACATCTGTTCTAAAATGGAATAAAACAGTTGATAAAAGAGAGAATGTGGAAGTTTAGAAACAATTTTATTTATTGACACCAGAATTAACAGCAATCTAAAAGGATTATTGTCTTAGTTACCATTTCACTGTTTCCCTTTGACAGCACTATAACAATTTAATAAAAGTGGTTAATTGCTAGATTGTGATCCTAAAATTATTGTCTCTCCTTGAATCTATACAGAAAATATTTTCTATGAGATGCAAATGAATATTATTGAAATCAGACTCTAATTTTCCAGCTGGCAGGGAGAAAAGTGCTGGATTCAACTGAAATACTTTTCAAAAGTACTGAAGCTTAATCTGAGTTTCCAGAATCCATCTCTTCTAGAGTAAGATAAATTTATTACTGTCAAATGAGTTGCCCTGGAGATGTACCAGAGTAACTAATGACAAGGCAAATGAGATTTTTAAATACATATATCTAAGGATGAAGATGATAAACCTATTTTTGAAACTGGGAAAAAAACATATTTATTAAAATGGCATTCATTCGTTCTCATTATGAACTTGTTTCATTATGGAATCAAGTAGAGAAAATGATTATGCATATCAAGAAAGGGTCTTGGTTTCATTCTCCTCCTCTCCTCCCTTCCCTCCCCCCCCCCCCCCAACTTCTTACTTTTACATTGATTGGTAAAGTATGTTTGAGTAGTGATAGCAGAGCTGTATTCTATTTTTTATATCATGATTTCGTTGTGCGTGCTTGTGACTCCAAAGAAACTTTACAAAAGGCCAAACAGATTGCACCTGAACAAGGTTTTATTAGGATTCATTCTACTGAAAATTTTCAGACAGACTCGGGATCTGCCTTGTTTAGTGGTTGGACTAGGTAATCTTAAAGGTCTTTTCAACCTAAACAATTTTATAATTCTATCTGTTATATGGAAAATAATTGTGGGAAGTGAAAGTGTAGAGTTTAATCATAGGTTGCTAATTTCATACTTATAAGAATAACCTTTTTTAATGTATATTGTGACAGGCAATAAAATATGGTAGATCTAGAGACAATTTTTGCAGCACTTTGAAATTAAAGTAAAAAAATAAGGAGGGAGGAAATAGTAATAATGGGAACAAAAGGGTGTTTCAGCACCATTGCTATCACTGCTCTTGCATGAATCCTATGAAGGACTATAACCAGTCTATAGCAAGCTTAAGTGTTTCTATTTTAGCTATTACCTTCTAGTTATGGATGTGCTATCTTTGAACCATCAGGAGTGGCATGTAATTTTGAGCAGATTAGCATCCCAAAGGAAGAATTAAGTTCACAATTCTCATCTTTTTAACCTAAAAAAAAAAACTCCATAAAAAAACCCCAGTAATTGAAATAGTTTACCTATGCAAATGAAGTATCTGCTTGTGGACAAATACTCTGAGGAGTGTCACATCTGATCTGGGCTCTTCTGGCCAGTATAATTACAAAAGTACAGATACTGGACACTTACACTGCGCAGTGGGGAACTAAAGCAAAAACCTTCAGATTAGCAAAACCTGAGCATATTTTAACAATTTGATAATGCCATTTTTACTGATTTGGTACAGATCTAAACCTATATCAAGAAAACTAAGTGTGTTTAGAGGTTTTCATTTTCAGTGTTTTCATTATGTAACACCATTGCATTATCCTAAAATTCTGAGAGAAAGATTAAAGCTAATATAATTATAGCAGACACTTCTTTTTGTCCTGGTTCCAAGAAAACAAGATGCATGCTGTATTATGCTCTGTCAGTTCCCCTCCCCCTTCCTCAGAACATAAACTTGAGAACTTGCTGGATGATTTAAGAAATAGTAAGTTTGTGCAATACACTTGCTGAAGAAGCAACCAGAAGCCATATAAAATATTTAAAGCCATTTGTATAGCTCTCAGGACCTGAGGAAAAGAATTTCCACTTTGCTTACCCTTGTCTCTTGGGTGGAAAGTGTCCAGCTCCTGTCCACCCCCAGCAAACCAACCAGCATGCACACCTAGACTGTCCAGGAAAATGTTATCTGCCTCTTCGTGAGAACTGAAAGCAGACTAAAATAGATAGAAGAAAGGGAGGAACTGGCTGAATTGTGAGGGGTGTGAGTAGGGAGTAAGGAGTACTGCAGTAGAGAAGGAAGAGGATTTAAATACTATGGCATAAGAGAAAGAGTTAAGAAAATGCAGTCATAGTGGACTGCAGATAAGAAATCTGAGGCAATCCCATTTGAAAACCTTAAGTTTTAGTTCTCTCTCAGCTTGCTATAACTTCTTTGTAAAAGGTCTCCTTAGGATTTTTTTTCCTTGGAAATATTCTGAAAGTTTGAACTCCAATACAGAAAATGCAAGCCCAAAGCAACAAGCATGCATGCACCTCATCTTCCTCTCAAAGCAAAACTGGCCTGGACATTGTTTGGGTGAAAGGACCACGATGGTACCTCACTAACGGCATCAGTTAACCATCAGTAATTCTGCATTCTGGGAGATGGGGTGCTGAACGCAGTGGGACATCAATCGGACACATTTGTTTCATGGGTGAGAAACAGACTTCCTATGAATTATAATAGTCTTGAAATGTTTTATAGATTGCATATTAATCTTGGTATGAATGTGTGCTCAGTTTATTTGTTATTTAGCAGAGAGAAAATACCTGAGGAAATGAAACATCTCAGTTACAGAAATATCTTGTCACGATCAATACAAATCTCACATATGTGCCCATGTAACAACATAAGTGTTTGGCCAGATTTTTTTGTATTTTTTTTTTTCTTGCTTTTTAAGATTTTTTTAGAAATAAATCATACTGGGTTTTGAAATCTAAAAAAGAGGTGATTTGTGTCTTAATCTGGTTTCAGTTACAGAAAATGAAGTAATACTTAGTCATTAGTTTTACCAGCTGAATTGGACTCTCTCAATTAGCATCAGCTCCCACTTGCTCAAGTATCAAATAACACAACTAAGAGATGTGCCTGAAAATGTCTGGCATGTTAGTAAGAAATGGAGCAAGAACTAATTAACAGAAGTTAAACATTCAAATTATTGCATACAAAATATATCAGAAAATACAGATGTTGGATTTTAATCAAAACCATGGTGGCATAGTACAAGAATATATTTGTAAAGTGAAATCCTTAAGGTCGCCTCTCTTTACAAAATGAGATCTTAAACATATTCTGTATAGTTCACTTCTTGTGGAAGCAAAAATTTGTACAGATGATTGCTAGGTTATTTAGTTTTCTACTGTGGGTATATAGCTGATAGCAGATTATGTTTTTGTCCTATCTCTTGAAGACTGGGATATGATCAAGGAGCCCAGACTCTGAACAAGGCTAGTCATGGAAGCCTAGATGGAAAAGAAAATTGTTTGGGAAGAAGATTAGTTGTTAAATGCTGCGAAGGCAGTGATTGATGGGACTAGCTCTTGTGTGTTATAACCTTTTAATACAGTAGATCAAAGATCAAGAATATGTGAATCTCAGATCTTTGCTTAGTTCACATTTTAGGCAAATGCTGTTTCTATTCCACTCTAATTAGTGCCTATTTCCTAAATCCAGTCAGAGACAGCTACCATGAAAATCAACAGAAAGCCCCTTTCCTGGGGATTCAGACTGCCCAAAGAAATAAGTGGTAGTTCTGGGGACTGTAATGGCTGTGGTGGCCACAACAGATGGGTAAATTAATGAGAAATAAGCTTCAGATGTTTAAAGCAGAGGACATGGATGACCTCTGTAACGGAAAGAAATTGCTGAGAGCGCCTCGGAAGAAGGAAGTGTAGGGCCTACAGCATGGATTTTGGGCCTCTCAATGACATTGATACTTTACCAATCTACAAATTAATGAAAAAATGTGAAAAAAAGCTAAACTGAAAATCGTTTCCTGAAATATCACCAATGTATTACTTTCAAGAGGTCTAAGCATATTTACTTTTTTTACATGCTGCAAAAATGTCATTTAATCCATTATTGAAGCTATATCCTGAGAAGAACAAAAGCTTTTGGAAGTGGTTTTCTTTATATCTTTTCTTAATTGATTTTTTTTCCCTGTGTGCTGGTTTATATTTTCATTAGTATGTCATATGAAATGGTAAAAAGAAATAGCTTATCATTATTACTGTTGGTTTCTTTCTTTGTAAAGCCACAAATATACTTAATGAAAATCCTTTTATTTGAAGTTTTCCTATATTAGCTTAAATCGTTGCATTTCATGCATGTTTCATTATTTGCCTAATTTTTTTAAAGACATACCCTTCTGAAGCAAAGGTTATATGAACAAGGTATTTTTAAAAGCAAATTTAGATGTTATTTAAAAGCTAGTTAGCACTTCCAGAGAAATAACAAATATATTTCCCGCTTCTGATAACCCTTTGAAACATAGTGGATTAGTTGGTGGGGTAGAAAGATGGGGAATTGTTGCTCTTAGGCAAGTTTGCAGAATCTGAAACTTAGTCTTATAAGAGTATTCCAATTAATTTTGAAGGATTATAATGAATCGAACATTTCTACTTATTGAAAAATAAACTTTGAGATATTATTGAAAAAATTACCTCTTATGATAGTATTGATAATAAAAATATTTTAATAATATCTACAAAAACCTGTTTACATGATTTTCCCTTTGAAATTTCTTTAATGAACTAGAGTGAGGAAGCAAAGCAAAGAGGTTAATGATCTGACCTGTGCAGACAGCTGTATCCCACAGCATCCTCTACAAACAGCAAACGAATTATGTTGATAGAAACTGTCTTTCCTGAATTCCTCTCCCCCCCCCTTTTCTTCCACCCTTTATTGCCTCAAGTTAGATTTTGGTTCAAGATTTAAGTGGTTTAGAGTTATTTTTAAAATATATATGCTTATAAATATCCTAGAACATGAGCGAAGTTGAAGTAGTTAATAATACTGACAGAAGTATGCCAACACCACCAACTAGTGAGGAATTAAATAAATAACAGTTAAAAAGGGGAACAGAACCAAGTTTCAGAGTTCTGTCTCTACATTTCTACTGTCTCCTGGAGTGAAGTGAATCTTAGTTACTTTAGTATTCAAGCCTTTATTAATAGAACGGGAAATCAAGGCAACAGACTGTCTGTCTTGCCTGAGAGAGAGAGAGAAGGCTAACCAACTTTTCCTGAAGCAAGAGAAGTTCTTGGGCAACCCTGTGAAGGGTTTCCATCTAAGCTGAGGCTAAAATCTGTTTGAAAGTTTTATGAAGGAGAAAAATGAAACATGTAAATCCTGCAACTGTTCTGAAAAGGTTGGGAGACTTTCATCCCTCTTCTGAATGAATCCAAATTTATTACTGCATCAGATGCTGGCTTGTTATTTAGTACTTGGATGATTGCCTTGATGAGAGACTTCATTTTTCCCTGAAACATATTTTCTTTTTGGCTCCTGCTGTGGCTGCTCAGTTTTCCACTGACGCGACTCCCACACAGGAGCCCACATTAATACAGAAAACAGTGCAGCAGCACTCGGGTTCTGACATGTTTGTTAAAAGAAGCCCTTTTTTTGTAATATCTTGTCCTTGAGCGGCTTTCCAGACTGCTTCCTTACCACAGCTCGCTTTGATCCAAAGTGGGTTACATTTCATACCACAGAAAGAATTAGCAAAACTGACCCACAACCTGCTGACCTCTAAAGGGAGAGATCCCATGCTGCTTCCTTCTCTTCCTCTTTCATGCTGCTCTCCCCCTGTCCATCACACTGCTGACCACAGGGTTCAGCCTGCTAATCCAGCGGGACTTTAACCCATGTTAAAAAAAAAAAAAAGCAAAACAAAACATGAGAGCATTTCTTTACTGGGTTAGTTTATGAGATCAAATGGGTGACACAAAAAGCATGAGGGACTGGAAAAGCCTGCATAGGCAAGAACGGAGGAGGAGAGTAAGGAATGAATGGGAGGTTTGTGTTGGGCAAAAGATGCTGAGACAGGCTTACATACACAGAGGTTTTGTAATGGAGCCCACAGCTGATGGCATACTTAATTCTGAAAAGCAAATTTGAGAGGAAGATAAAAGAACAAAGGGGAGAGAGAGTGCAAAGGGAAAAGGAAAACTCTCCTCAGTGGCCAGCTGGGAGAAACAGTGACAGGATTCCTAGAAGAGGTCTGGGCATTTCTTCAGTGCAGCGGGTGGCAGTGACAATTATTTTTTTCACCTTGTTTTCCCTTAGTGCTCTATATTTTTATCAGGACCTCCTATACACACACACACACACACACACGTTCCTGTTAAGTGATGACATTAGCATTGATTTAGGCAATGGAGCTGGAGAAGGTTCTAAAGAAAAAGTCCTATGAGGGGCAAGTGAAAAAGCAGACAAGGAGGATAAGGGAAGACCTTCTTGCTCTTTACAACTACCTGAAAGGAGGTTGTAGCCAGGTGGGAGTTGGTCTCTTCTCCCAAGTAACAAGTGATAAGACAAGAGGAAATGGCGTCAAGTTGAGCCAGGGAAAGTTTAGATGGGATATTAGGGAAAATTCTTACCTGAAAGGGTTCTCAAGGGTTGGAACAGACTGCCCAGGAAAGTGGTTGAGGCACCATCCCAGAAGGTATTTACAAAATGTGTAGATGTGGTGCTTAGGGAAGTGGTTTAGTGGTGGACTTTGCAGTACTAGGTTAACAGTTGAACTTGATGATTTTAAAAGTCTTCTCCAACCGAAACCATTCTA
>VWZZ01000918.1:972231-1002871 GCA_013399095.1 Psophia crepitans | reverse complement strand
CCGCTCCTCATAAAACCTGTGCTCCAGACCCTTCACCAGTTTTGCTGCCCTTCTCTGGACACGCTCCAGGGCCTCGATATCTTTCTTGTGGTGAGGGGCCCAAAACTTCAACATCAGGCCTTTGACCACAGCTCTTTGAGTGTGACCATCCAGCCAGATCCTTATCCACTGAATGGTCCATCCATCAAATCCATCTCTCACCAACTCAGAGACATGGACGTCATGCAAGACAGTGTCAAATGCTTGAACAAGTAGATGATGTCACTTCCTCTTCCCTTATCCACCAGTGCTGCAACCCTGTTGCAGAAGGCCATCAAATTTGTCAGGTACTATTTGCCCTTAGTGAAGTCATATTGGGTTGGAGGAGGTGAACCCTGAATACTAACCAGCTTTCTTGGGCCCCTCTTCCCTCCAGAGTTTTGTCCCATGTCACTCTACCAAGCTGATCCCTGAAGACACTGAAGTCTGCTCTCCCGAAGCCCAAGGTAGTGAGCTTGCTGTGCACCCTCCTCATTGCCCTCAGGATCTTGAACTCCACCATTTCACGGTCATTGCAGCCAAGGCTGCATTTGAGCTTCACATTCCCCACCAGCTCCTCCTTGGTGGTCAGAACAAGATACAACATCATAGCACCTTCCCTCATTGGCCTTGAAAGGCAAGAAAAAAATTGCTTGGTTGCTTATTTCTGAGTTGCGGAAATATTCCTGCAGATTTTTTAATTGATTATGAACAGAAATTTACCTCACAACTGACTGGAGATGAAGAAAAACTATTTCTCCAATAAAGTTTTCATATCAATTTTTACCCCTTTATTTTATCAGTATGGTAGATATGATAAATAGAATATCTCGAAAAATGAAAACATTTCAATTTAAAATGTGGAAGCAAGGTGGTTTGTTTCTCTTCCAAATCAAAGTTTGACATTTTGGTTTCAAAGGAGCTGCTTTTTTGTTGTTGTTTTTCTTTTTGTGGTTGTTGTAGTTGATTATTTTTGTTGTTGTTTTGGGGTGGGGGTTTCTGGTGACAAAAAAGTTGCAGTTTTCTGATCTGCTTTAAATGTCATCTCATCTGAGAGACTGACAAGCAGGGACTTCCCCATAAAGGACTCGATGTTGCTAAAGAGAAAATAAATACATGAAATCTTTCATGCTAAACTTAATTCTTTATGTCTTGAAAGATTTCTAGGTTATTTTATTTTTTGTGTCTTCATAAAGGGTTAAGAGGTATTTCTCACAGTGATTGATACAAAGAGAAGCCAGCAATAATTTGACATGAAACCTCAGACTACACTTAAATTGTTTGATTCTGTAACAGCAAACAAGAATTTTATTAACATCTTATCCCTTGCTGGCCCCAAGATAGCCTCTTATCAACACAATACAACATAACAACGTCACAAAAGAGATTAGGACAGAAAGGGATATAAAAAAAATACTATATCATTTGAAATGGCAAGGGACCGAATGTTACAGTTCCTTTATGGAGAATCCAATCCATATTTATTATTTTTCTTATACTTAAAAAAGTCAAAAATCTCTTGCCAAAATTATGCCTTTTCCTTCCATTTTAAATCATTTCACATCATTTGCAATACAATTCCTCACTAGACTGCCTTGGAATATTATGTCATTCCAAAGCAGAATTGGAAAAATAATTGGTGTAACAGCCATAACCTTGAAAACATGTATTCCTGAATATATAAAAAGGGAATATTCACCGAAAACCAGGAAGCCTAAGTTACTTGCTGGGCTGTGGTTGCAATAACTTTTCTGTGCCAACCATTTACATCCAAAATTACTTGGACATTTTCAGTGGTAATTGTAAATAAATTGTAAAGGTGCAGTATGAAAAGTAGCATTCACTCGAGGAAGTTCCCACAGTGGTGTCATCTGAAACAGGCATACACACACGAATGTGTTAGGTAGGGTTAGAGCATAGTATTGTGGAGAAAGTGGCAATGACTCTATACTCTGGCAGCTATATCAGAGAGCTAAAGTGCCACCACTGCTTGCAGTTAGACTGTGGAACTTGGCACAGGAGTAGTTTTTTGGCTAAGGTGTCTTTTGCCCACCATGTGCAGTTGTCTTTAGATTTGGCAGAGTTATAAATTGATGGAAAATTATTTCCATCACTGACACTTCGAGTTTGTTTCTTTCTGTTATTATTGCTCATGGGCCACTCTACCTTCTCTCTTCCACTCCACACAGGTTAGGAGCAAAATACAGCTTTGGTTTTCCTTTCTCTAAGGAAAAGAAAATGCTTTTCAGATGAACTGGGCTAAGAACCAGCAGCATGCAACATCAACCCCCTTTCTGTTTACATGTGTAGGGTTTTTTTGGTCTTAGTGCTTACTACTGAGCTATGCCTCCCACTTCACTGCTGATGTGGGCTAGGGAGAGCACATGTGTCCATCAGGGCAGGTTAAAGTCTCAAGGCTCCTACGTACAACTCATTTTCTCACCACACAACCTTGATTTATTCTACGAAGTCCTGTGGGAAAAGTAGATTTGCTTTTTCCTTTTCTTTTTTTTTCCTTATTTTTCAGTTCATGTAATTAGCATGACTAAAGATTAGTATTTGAAGCCTGCTAACAAGATACTTATTTTCAGTTTCACAGGAGATCTTAAATCCAGTATAGTCAGACTCCTGGGGCCTCAGCTGATGCTTAATAGCACTCTTTCACATCCCTTTTGTTAGCTGTATCACGGACATCACATGCTAGATCTGCATATGTACATACACAGTTGTGTATAACATTTCTAGGGCAAGAACGTGGAGTTATAACCTAGGTATGCCAGTGCCTCAGACTGTGGTACCATAGGGACACTCAGGGCAACTCAGCTGTCTTGGCAGGAGAGCTGGACCCTGCTGAGGTCCATGGTGCCAACACTGCATCTAGCTGGTTTCACAAAAGTGCAAGTCTACACTACCTTTCAACCTAATTTCATTTTGAATTTTCTAAAAGCAGCTTTTGGCCCTGCAGACCATAATAATCTGTCATGTCACTTACCAGCCATGGTACATAAACTGAATTGGAGTGCTAAATTTTCCCATTGAGAAAATAGACAAAGATGTGAATGTGAAAAAACCCAAAATAACTAATTAATTGCAGCACTTTCTTTCTGTGCCTATTCAAATTTCTGTTTGAAATGCACAGTTCTCTGTGCTGCAACCCAGCTCTGCTCCGTACACAAGGAAAACACGTATGAGTTTTCGGTCCATTTATTTGTTTGCCTCAATGAAAATTTTGTATACTTTTTGTGTAAGTGCTGTCTTACAAGTCAACAAAACAAAGGTTTTTGGGTTTGGTTTTTGTTTTTTTTAAAGTTCTGGAATGTAAAAAAAAAGTTTGGAACCACAGATTTCATGGGATTTATATGTACTTGATGTCCGACTTTCTATTACTTCTAAATTTTCTTGAAGAATGATTTTTTAAGCTCATGACTTTAATACTAAATCTCCAGTGTAAGCATATTTTTAAGGCTGAGTGCTAATCCCTCAAGTGGGGTAAGATATTTTAACCACAATAGGCTGAATGGTGATGCCAGAAAAACTAACGGGATTTAAGATACATCAGATGCAGGAACAGTTAAATTTAAAACAAATTTTGATCCTTGCTATTAAATATATGCCATATACATGTTTGCCTCAGTAGTACAGTTGGATGTGCTGCAGAATTTGGCCTAAAAACCAGAAGTGAGCCTGTGAATGGCAAGATAATGACCATTTATCTCTGAGCAGCAGCTACTAAAACAGGTTTAAGTTAACTTGTAAGTTTTTCACACGGGTTAACAAAATCTCTTACCTTCCTCATTCGGTGCTTCGAAGCATGGCTAATACAATTGTGGGTACATTAACAGCAGGACAGAAACATTGAGGTGAGTGAGGTATCTCCAGCTTAATTTTAAGGGGTGATCATGTAACATCAAGAAATCGTGGTAGAAATTCTTGAAACACGATATTTTCTCAAAGTGCAATACAGTTTCAGCCTGGTTTCACTTCAGATTTTACCTTCACTTTAATCAGAAATGAAAGCTAAGACTGAAAACAGGGAGTAAAAAACGTGGTCAGGAACCTGAAATGGCAGAAGTTTGCAAGGCTCTGCTTAATACTGAGAGACAATAGCTTACATTATGCAAAATTACATTGCTTAAGTCAAAGCTAGTTTTACATTTTTAGGACTATAAAAAATCCCAGTGTGAAACCACAAACTTCTGCCTTTTCTTTTTTTTTTTTCCTTTCTTTTTTTGCTTTCTTGTAACTTAAAAAATATGCAAGTGATTTAAACCATATTCTGTAAAAACAAGTTTCTCCCGTGCTGAGACCTCATGTGCCAAGTTTCAGCACACAGCAAATTTTTATAGGCTGAGATATTAACCTCTCAAAACAGGAGCATGTAATGGAAACACTGTTAATCCCTTGGCTATTGGGGCGTAGTGAGGCATTAACCTACCGGCTCTCAGAAATGAAAGGGTGCAGTTTCTGACCTCAGTTATAGTGGTCCACGTTGAGAGGAACTTCTTTATTTTCGAGGACTTTATACACTCTCAAAAAAATCTTTTCTTTTCGAAAACCACTGTCCCTAGGAGTGAAACTCTACAAATATGAAAACTTAGATTTATGAGCTATAGCGTTTCCCTGAAGGTAACTAAAAAGCTGTAGATAATTGTGATCATGTAGTGCAGTTTTACAAAATCATGCACACTTCAAGATTATGTACTAGCTGTGTTTGTAAATGGTAACTGTCTCATTAGCTTTGAGATTCTTAATATTATAGAGAAATTCCTACAACCATGGGAAGAATAATTAGTGTCGCCTAATCTGCAGCATTTTCCTATGGCATTATTTTTTTGAACGAACTTCATCACTAGCTAAAATATTTGCCATCCCATAACCTAATCATTTTCCATTCAGATACAAGGTTCCTGCTTTTAAACTGTTTTCAGTCTACACTCTGATCCCAGCAGCACAAGAACATTTAAATGTAACAGGTCTTAAAGGTAAATAACTTCTGGAAATGGCTCAAGACGAAATTTTATGTGATTTAAAACTTACTATGGGATTATCAACTCAGTGACACTAGACCGATGGGATCACCGTAAAATGTCTAATGTAAGAATAAAGGATAATTAATTTAATTAAATGGTAATGTATTTAGCACATACAGACAATTACTAACACACTCCAGGGCAAAAGTTGAAATACTTGATATGTATGGCACACATATGTCACAGACGTACTCCTGAACACAAAGGGTACCTCTGTGCTGCAGTCAGGAGGTGTGACTCCAGTAGAGAGAGATGTACCTGCTGTCACCTCCGTGCAGCCCGCTCAGGCAGCGGGGAAGCAAAGACGTGACAGCAGAGCCTTCAACCTCCTAAATAAGAACCAGCATTCCCCAGCAGTAGTGTACAGCCCACGGTGAAACTCATGCTACCACATATTGCAGCTAAGTGTAGACCCCTCCGCAAAGAAGCTGAATTAGATATAGCATCTTCAGGAAGATGAGGAATACAAGCGCATTTTCTGTCCATCACTCACCAGAGGAGCCTGTGTCTGCCTGAGTCCTTAGGAAAAAAAGATTCCTAACTTGGTCATTCATGTTCAGAGAAAAACTAAGGAAAGTGAGTATCCTCATAACTATTACCTTGACAGGTTAAAGACAAAAGACATCATGCAATGCCATTGAAGGTTGTTTTAGATTAGGTTCACTAATATTTGTGGACATCTTGCACCCACAAGGGTAAAAATCTTGAAGGATTATGGAATTTTGGGAAACATTCAGCCTCTTATAATTTTATAAGAATATAGAATGACTTAGTATGTTGCATTTGCACAGAATATATAATACTCCAGTGTGCATGCATATTATATAGGATGTGTTATTATATATGACATCCACCATGTGTGTAATACACATTTCAAACAAAAAACTGTTTCAGAGGAATAGAAAGACGTACATCGAATTTTGTTTGTTTAACATTTTCACAGATGCATAAAAAGTTACAGTCTTTAGAGAAATGCATTGGAACAAGCTCTTTTCTGAAAACATCAACGATATTGTGAATCAGACATTTCTGATTAAACAGTGTTCATTAAAATAAAACTCTGGCAAGTCACAGCACTAACCCAAACATCCCTTCAGTCAGATGACACTGTAGTACTTTATGAGGAATGTGGACACTGGATCTGCCATTATTTTTACTAAGAATAATGGCAGACAACCTCTGCAGTGAATTCCAGTGCTAGGTGTGTTTAACCATACATGCAATTTCAATAACATCTTAAGCCCAAACATTTAAGCAAGTGAATAACTTATGTCTGTATATATAAAGATGAGTCCAAACCCAAAAAACTTTTGAACATTTATCCCCTTGCCCATGTTGCCCTCCAGAGAACCACTGACCACCTCAGGCATGAGTTAGGCACCAAGTTCAGTCCTATAGAGATGTCGGTTTTGCTGAGCTTCTGCTGTAATTTTAATAGTGATACCTGTAAATTAACCAAACGTATGAGGCTAGGTGAGAATTCTGTGAATTACAGTTTTTTATTTAGATACCCAAGTTCAATTTTGTACCCTTAAACCCTGCTATGTCCAATTTCTCTGGCCAAAGAATGCCACAGCACACCAGGGGATTTTGCCATCTAATCCTCCCAGTATGCCTCCAAAGCCGCACTCCCGCGGCTCCTTTCCATGGAAAAAGAGCTGTGGGATGAAGGATGGTATGTGCCAGGATTTTTCCCCATAGTAGAGACACGACACGATGACAGAGTGGGAAAGTTCTCAGTGTGCACACGTTCTGAATGCATGTAAGCCTCAGGCTCACACCCTGCGGACAACCTTAAAGAGGGGTCACATCATTGCAGCTCTCGGGAAAAAACATGTTTCCCAATATTTTTATGTAGCAGCTGGCACAATTGGGGCACTACTGTAAAATAAATAATAACCTTTCGTAAACTGAAGCTGACACCCGGCTCCAAGCTCAAACTATTACGCATTTTGCTTTGCTTTTGCCTCAAAGGCAGAAATAAAGAGTGACATATCCCACATGGTTAAAATTCCTTGGCCTTTCTCTCAGGCACATTAACATTATTAAAAACATGTAAACTTGGAGGTTTTTTGCTGTTGTCATTTTGGTCTTCACATTGTTATTTTGTTTGTTTCCTTATTCCACTCCAACCCATTGTTTTCACTTATTACCCGCGCCACAAACAATAACCGATGAAGCAGTATTTCAGCCCACTGTACAGTTCAGCGTGCAAGGTTACCAAAAACAGGCTGCGATAGCTCAGATCTGCTTCTCCCAGTAGAAAGACTGGGGAAATTCATAGTTTAAAAAGGACCATGTGTGATTGAGGGTTGTCGGTACTGCAAGTCTCCTCCGGCGGGGAGCTCAGCACCGAGCTGTAGATAGCACGTGGCTCCCCAGCACACCGTGCTCTGCCAGGTCCTGGGTAGATGTGTAGTGCACAACTTATGAAAGCACATACTTTTACAATTCTCTTCACAAAGATCAAAACATCCATTTTATTCTGGAAATTAACATTTCAAGGAAAAAATATGTTATTGCACTTATTAATGTTGTTGTTACATTCTAATTTAAGCAGCAATAAAAAGACACCAGTTTCAGGTACTAACTGCCTAAATCATATCCCCAGAAGCACTGAAGAGTCTTTAAAACTGGGACTTGGGCAACCAGCTTTCTCCCAGTAATTATTTTCCACCACTTTACTCTGGGATAGAGTGCATCAGTCCTTTCCAAGAGCACCATCATACAAATACATTTTGCCACAAGCAGACAAGGTCTTCACATTAAAATCTGCAACCCATTTCACATAAGCATAAATGTAATTACTGTAAAGTTGCTTGCAAGCTCTTCAATTTGTTCTAAATGTTTCACAACTCCGAGAATGTTACTACTAAATGCTCATGTTCAAAACACAATGGACTTTGCAATAAACTTAAAACAAGGAGAAAAATTATTTAGAAATTTTTTATTCATCCAGAGCATACGATGCACTTTTTTTCAGAAGAGTTTAGAGGGAAGATATAAGGCATACAATACACTTCAACATCTTAATTTAAGGATTACAATAAAGAAATAACTCTGCAACTTAAACAAAACATTCCTTTTGTCTTGTTCGCTGAAATGAGAAGTATTCACAGTGATGATATAAGAACCTGCAGAACAAGATACATTGATTAGATTAGATATGCATGAACAGCAACAAAGATCAAACTTGAAACTAGCACACATATCAGCTATGGAGAGCTATTTTTATCATCTTTGATTTATACTCAGCAATAAGACTCAATTATGAGCAGCGGAAATATCAGTTAAGTGGGAGAAAAGTTTATTAATGGGACAATAATGCTTTTCTTTGCTGCTTGAGTTGTCCGTTTGTTTTTAGCCAGAGTAAATCGTCGTTTGAATTTTACAGAGAAATTAGGATCTCTAAATGACTTTCCTCTGACAGGGAACCACACACTGCCGAACCCTCAGTGCTGTTTCTTCAAGGAGCATGTCGGTGCTCACACACAGTCTCACCCCACTTTGCCATCCCGGCTCAGCCCTCAGTGGGCATTTGCAACCTGGCCCTCGTGAGGTGCTGAGCTCACCCTGGTGTGGTTCATCCAGGTCTGCTGCACCCGCATACAAGAACACCAAGCTGGAAACCCCACCAAGGAGTGGAGCCGTATCTTCTAGCTATAGTGAGCATAATGTCACAAGGCTTGGTTGGTTTTTTACTATTTTTTTTTCAGTTTTACTTTTTAGACAATTTACGCTTCCACTCTCAAAACAGATTTTATCCTAATAAAGGCCTTTATTACTATTATTCACCTGTCATTACATGGCATTAGACAATTAAGTAGTATAGCCCAACTTTCAGAGTGAGAAACATTCCCATTTTCTTTCAAATGGGAATGGGAAGACAACATAAACAAAACATTTCATTAAAATATAGAGCTGCGGCTTTATTTATTCAAAAAAAAAAATTAAGCATTGCCAAGACTGCCACCTACGCTTAAAAAACTTTGCTATGAAAACTCACTGGCATGAGCGAAAAGAGAAAAAAAATATCTATGGGCATGAAACAGTCTTCAGTCACAGTTTGATTGCCAGGCGATTGACAAAATAATTTGTACCCGTCGATTTTCATGAAGGAAATTTTTACAATGGATTTGCCAAGCAGATTTTTAATTTTAATCAGTAATGAAAAAATGACAACATGGATCACAACAAGACATCAGCCGTTAAATGGGCTTTCGCGATTGCTGTCAGGACGACTCCATTAGGCAGCCATACCTTTGTGGGCATCAATCACGCTCTTCAAACTCTTGTACATCTTCGAGATTTAATTAGACATTTAAGTTCTTTACTAGCAATTTGCAAAACTGTCACTTACTAAAAGTGCAAGACACCAAAAAAAATTTTAAGAGTGAGAAAGATATTTCTTCTGAGCCCTAAGAGACTATTTATCTAATTCCTGGGAGCAGTTTTAAAGTCACCAGTACCCTTTGCTGAGTCTGACCAAAGCCTTTGAAGGCTAATTGCTCCCGCAGACTGAAACTGAGCACAGAAGTGCCTCAGACACAGCTGCAAGCTGCCTCAAACCACCGTGCTGCAGCAAAAGAAATGCTAGCGAGGAAGGGTGGGTTTGTGCCTGTGCATATTCGCTTGATGCTGCTTGCAGTCAGGTGCGGCAGAAAACATTTTCTCAACTTTCCAGGGAACTGCTGCGCCTGGGTTGGAAAAGCTAACGAACATCTAAAATTGCTTCTTCCTAAACCACGTACAAGATCAGCCCCTTGCTGTTATTTGCAAGGGAGGTGTGCACTGGGGCACTGAGCTCCTGGGTCAGCGAGTCAACAGCTCCAGCGCTCACAGAGAGCAAGCGAGCCCATCACGGCCATCCTCTTCCAAATCTCTGTGCCTCTATGGGAATGTTGCATTGCTGGGGCTGACTTTTCTGTTTGTTGGAGACAACAGGACATTCCTGGAACAAACAGGGAACATTTTTAGTACTTTTTCAGGATATTTGGATGGGGTCTTTGTCCCCATTTTACAAAACAGGTCTTCACAGGTTTTGTGATGGAGCGTGATGGAGAAGGACAAGCACAAGAAAGGTTGGATGTGGTCCTTAGGGACATGGTTTAGTGGGTAATAGGTGGTGGGGGGACGGTTGGGCTAGATGATCCTTGAGGTCTCTTCCATCCTTAATCATTCTATGATTCTACGATTCTATGACTAGCTGAGAAATTTTAGCGTTTGGTAGATATCTCATTCGTCTCCTCCAGATTTTGAAAAGCAAAAGCTGCAGTCTTCTTTAAATGAACTTTGGCATAGTACATAGCATTAGAGCGATAAATATAAAAGGTGGATTGTGAAAATGCTGTTACTCAGCAGTGAAAAATTTGCCCTGGGCGAAGATGTACAGTAGAGAGTTATTTTCAGGCCAAAGTTGGGATTTTTATTTTTTTTTTGTTTCTTTGGTGGTGAAACAAGGGGGCAGGGATGCTCAGCTTTCCTACAGATCTCGCACAATGAGCGAGTGCATCAAACTTCAGCCATTAGCACATTAGTCACCAGTCTGAACTGATACGGGAACATTTTCGTATTTTGCAATTATGCCCTCACAAAGATTACCTGTTCTCACCTGCATAAACTCCTCATTGCTTTACTGAGGGAGACAGATGACTCTGTGTCTTATTATTCAGGCAAAATTAGTTCTTTGCATTCCCAAGCAACCACAATCATTGTCATGGCAATTTTCATGACTTTCCTGGGTAAATATAGTACCCGTTTCACACCAGCGAGAGGGTGAGCTGTGGCAGGGTGACAAGATGGAGACAATCATATATTTAGGAGCATTGGGCCGGTGACTGGGCGAACAGCCACTGTGCAGAGGGAGGGTAGCCAGGGTGGCCGAGCTTCACCCCTTCACCACTGGTCTCCACACGCTGGGGCTGCGGGGACCAGTGGTGAATGCAGGCTTGTGAAAGGCTCTCTCTGACCCCCATGCTTCATGAAGCACTTCTGCCTGTGCAGCGTCCCTGGCACTGAGGACATCGGCAGTGGCAGTGGGTGACAGGCATCAAGAAAATCAAAGGAGACATTTGGGCTTCGGGGGAGGAAGTCAGGGAGTTCCTCACAGTGCTCAGGGGGACATGCCGCCCACGCCAGTCATCCTGGCCAAAGGAGCAGTAAGCACGGGGGGGGGGGGGGGGGAAGGAGGAAAGGGAATCATCCCTCCCCCAGAAAGCAAACTGAAAAGAAGATATGAGGAGATCCTGCTTTGCACTGCCTTACCGTGCAGCTGGCATGAGCAGTTGCCCGGTCAGCAGGTACATCTGGCCAACGAGGGAAAACCAAGAAGACGTTACCTGCAACACCTTTGCAGTTTTGTGGTCCCCACCAGTTCTTTAAGATACTATTACCAAACCTCCTTGATTATTCATCAGTACCTCAGTGCTTCTGAACTGGAGAGCACAAGGACAATGCACATATGCATCATGGACCTGCACTTGCACCACCACACAGCCTGGTATGCAGCCCACCTTCAGCCAGACCTCCTGCAGAAATAAACCGCAACATAGCAACAACACACTATAGCACTCTTCATCTTCCGTGACCTTCCTAGCTTCGTAGCTAATTAACCTCTACATCGCAGCTATGAGTCAGGTGTCTGGTAATAATGTCAATATAAATGACTTTTCAAATGAGAATACTGAGGCTAACAAGGAACACTATGCCAGAGACCAGAGCTCAAGGGCTACACCCCGAAGTTAGACTCCATTTCACTGCTGTTTTTATAAACTACTTTACCTTTAAAAGCTGCAATCTTTGTAAATAAATATATGAATATATTTCCACATATACTTACAGACACACATAAAGATATTGTAAAATCTAGCATTCTTCGAACTACAACTCTGTTTGCTTTAAAATGCAGGGTCCTGTTACAAATGTCTTTTCCAGGACTGAGAGGAGCAGGACTGGAGAGGAGTGTGGCCAGCATGAGCAGCCCAAGAGCTGCGCTGCTCGGGAGCGATGCATGGTGATGACCCTGTTGCCAATCTGCAGCATGTGTGCTTAAAGGTCCTGTGCACTGATGAAGCAAGAATTAGTTCCCAGAAGTAGTACTAGGAAAAATAAAACCACCCTAAGCCCTAATGCCTTCCAACACTGCTACTTCAGCAGTGTGCTTGCTCCTCTTTCCCAATGCGCTGCAGGCTCCCACATGGTATTTTTCTGTCCATTAAAGTGTTGGTTGGGAAAGACCAATTAGGTCATCTGGCCCATCAATCCCCCTGGCAATACCTTCTTCAACTTCCTTATTCAAGCACTGGTTGGAAAAGGTTGCCATTGACTCAATGGGTGGTTCATCTGAGTAAGGCTTAAGCAAAGTCTGTGAGATTTGGCCAGCAAAGTGTGGTGGCAAGAGGATGCAGGCAGCAAAGCCTCTTAAATTTTGCTGGCAGGCCAGCAGGGTGTAATGCAGAGGACCCAGGAACATGTTGTGAATCAGCCATTTCTCACCAGCCAGAGGCTTTGAGGAAGCGCTCCTGCCTGTCCAAGACCATTCTGCTCCTGGCCCCACCGCTGCCCCTGTGACCCCCACACTGGCCATAGGCTGGGGAAGCCCCTGACTCTCCCACACCAAAAAGCTGCGCAAGGGCACTTCTTCCAGCTTGCAGAAATCACCAGGCCTTAGACTCAATATTTTTTAAAGCTGTTGGCTTTTCAGAACCACATGCTCTCTTTTACAATGTGACATGAGTCAGATGTCTCTCTCAATGCCACTTCTGAATATATATATTCCCATTTGTTTAAATCCGGTCCTTCCAGCTTTAGGAACCTCAATACTTCCCATGTTTGTATGCTCGACAGCAAGCTAGTTGAGCCAGCAACGAGACAGGCCTGAAGAAAGAAAAGGCCTTTGCCAAAGATGCCCTTACAACTTCACCATGTCACACATTATTGATCTAAGAATCTAACTCATTTCAAAATATAAAAATGTTTGTGGCTATCCTGAAGGAAAGAAGCGTAAGTTAACCTGGTGCCTAGGATAAGACTTTGGTTTAGAAATCTCTCTCCTGGCTAGAAACTTTTAGTTTTTTGAAAAAAAAAAAAAGGAAACAGCTTGGTCAGGAAATAATCCATTTAAATAGACATTGTCAATTCTGGTAACATACTGTCTTAGCTCTTTTTCAGAGTATCTGACATAAAACCTATTGAAGATAATAGGGTTTTTTCACTGATTTGGATGGACCTTATTCATGCAGCTCTTGTGTCCTTGAAACACTTAAGACAGACATTTGTACTGGTTTTACTCTAATTTTTCAATCTTCTAAAAAACGGGTTTGTAGAGGAAAATTCTAGTCCCTTCTTGTGGATTTTGCCATTTGCTTTACTAATGCAACCAAAATCTTGTCCTTGGACTCCAGCAATTTTTAATAAATCTACATTAACCGATGAGCTTTATACTTCTGAGTGATGGGTGTAAACTAAATTCAACAAACATAAAAAGATTATATGTAGGCCAATGTTTAGCCTTAGCTAGATTGAAGAAAAGCTAAAGTAACTCAATAGATCTAAAATTTGCAGTTTTCTGTGGAGTCTCAGTGGAGACTGTGTTTTGTAACTTCCATACACAAAGTGGACAAAGGGGCTCCCAGTAGTGGATGAAGTGGCTCTAGATACGTTATTTTCTCATCACATCTACAGACTAGCAGTAATACTCACTTTCGTGAAAGTCAGGATCACATGAATGTTAGTCCTCTGTAAACTGTTCCAAGACAAACTTTGCTTAATTTTGGATTTTAGTGATAAATCAAAGCTCAGCAGAGGTGAGCTGAAAATTTGTATTGGCCGTATTGACAGATTTGTTTTCGTTAGCTAATTCAGCCTATGAGAGAATGAGCAATAGTCACCTAACAGAATCCCACATCTCTAGATTAAAGATACGTTTACACTCAGTTAAGTCTCTCTGATTACTACCAGCTAATTTCTAATGAGGCTGGGCTGTAATTTGCAGGTTTGCTTCAAGTCCAACTTCCTCCATCCTCAAAGCCAAGTGTTACATCAAATAAGCCTCAAAATTCCCACTTAATTTTGACTTCCACTTAACTCCTTGACTATCTGCCACTGCTCCCTCCCATTCCCACAGCTATTATTTATACAAACACACAGACATGCTCGTGCGCCAGTGCCATTGGTAGCATAAGGATCTCTTGCTGAAAAGAGCCTTCTTTTGATGCAGAATGGTTGCAGCAGAATTCATCCTTTCCCACAGGCTCTCCTGAAGTTTCCATTCCTGTGAACCTAAAACCAGAAGAGGAAAAAAAAAATTATAAATCTGAAAGGGAAGCTTTAAGAACTATGGAACTTGCAAAAAATTCATGGCTTTCTGTTCAGGAAAACCCAAATCATTAGGTTTCCTGAAGCCCCTGGCAGTACCATGGGCAAAATGTAGGTCCAGATCCTTGATGGATATTAATCAGCAGGGCTATGCTGCTTATTTTAGCCTCATCTGGCCCATTATGATTTCTATGTATTTTTTTTGCACGGAAGTAGCATTCATATCCAGGAGCATTCAGCATGTTTTCTTTTCCATATTCTTTTTCTCTGGTTATCTGACTCACTACCAAAACAAATAAGCTGAAATAACCCTACACACATGTCTATTGTATCGTATCCACAAAGGATTCTGTTATTACATACGCAGAAGCGGAACTTCTAGAAAATAAAACACGAAACAGTTTGAGTCTCTAAGGCCAATTACAACTACTCTGATTTAAAAGGATTATAGAGAAGCAGGCTCTGTGCAATAATTTCCAGTCTAATTACAATTTACAAAGAATCTTCATTGTTGTCAAAAATATTTAATGTGCCTTGGCATTTAGCAAATAATCTAATTCGATTTTTTTTTTTTTTTTTGGTCACACAACATGATCACACACAATTCTCCAAGCTGTTTACAGTGAGCAAAATTATCCTTGCAGCTAGATAGTTAGATCCTTCTGAACTGGTAATCAAACATGATTGTGATTGCACTGAATTTTTAGTGCTGTCACAAGTGTGTACTTACTAATCGCACAACTATGAGACTAGCTGCAAAACCCTAAGGTTTATGAATAGAATCACCATGAGAGCAAGAAAGAGAGTGAGAGAGAGAGAATGACCAGTCTTTAGTAGGATTATTTGCTGTCTAATAGAGGTCAGAACCCCAATACAATTTAACAATATAACAGGCATACACCTAAATGGATATGTCAGTTTTTACAGTATTAAATTATTTAGCAGTAATTACCCCAGCATGTGGATACTATAAATGTAGGTCTTATAAGTACGAGAAAATAGTCTGCTTTGTTCATTCAAATTGATGGTTTGGCGGCCGGCTATAAAAGTACCAGCAGTTGCCAGCATTCTATGTTGTGCGCAAGCAGGAAGGGAATAGAGACCTTCCCTGGTGGAGGAAATTTCAAAATAAAGCCCAGGACTAATGACAAAGGTAAGTAAAAAAGATGAAGTGGTGACATTTCTTTTTGCAGAACTGGAAAAGCGTAAGTGGAGCACTGTAGTGGGGTTGAAGAGACATTACTTTGTGTGGCCAGAGACTCCTAATTTTGGCTCCAGAAGAGCCCATGCTGAGTTTAACAACCCGTTCTGTATTGGCTTTTCTGCTGAGATTTCCAATACAGATGAGAGTTATGAACATGAGTTTTAGAGGTGATGGGTTGGTAGAAAATGAAAATACCATCTCTTGTTACGCACTGCTCAACCTTTATTCAAAGACCGACAGAAGAGGAGCTCCATTGACCAGATGCCAGCAGCTGAGACATCCACATTTCAAAGAATATGTATGATGCAAGACGCATTTGCAGCAAAGTCCTTTGGATTCTGCAGCAGCTTCCTGCAGTATCGTGGTGCTGACATTTTAATTAATTAAATATAAATCTGAATTATGCAGTTATTAAAGAGGCATCTGCCTTGTTTACTTTGACACTAGAGTCTCACCTTGAAGAATACAGGATGTAGTTTGTGGTAACAAGATAAGCATTTTATGAGTTGTTTCCCTTAAAAAGACAAACAGTAAACTAATGTGAATTCAGCTGATTCAACAGCATCCTGGATATTTAAGTAGCGGTGATGGTATTTGAACATTCATCTTTACATTAGAGGGCTACCAGCATTTAGGAAGAGTTTCAAAATTCACATTGCTCAGCAATTATTCCAAGTTGTCATCAGATTCAGAGAAACAGCACTACATCATTTTATACTCAACAGAATGTTCACTAACATGAAGGAGTCTTGATGCACTCTGATAAATTCCAGGTGTGCGAGCCAGGATTTGGATCCTTTGAAAAAAAGGGAAAAAGTAGCTATGTTCTTTATTCAAATGAATGACAAACCTCTGCAGGCAAATGGGTGAAATTAGATATTTCACAGCAGACTCCAAAATAAAGAACTTCAGCTCTGTGACTCAGTATCATGATGTTTGCATATATTACAAAACTTCTGCATACCAATTGTGTTGCAGATGCTAAATCATGCAGAAGAATCTTATAACCCACACAGATTCATTCAGTGGATGGGGATGGGGTATGTGTTTATCCATTTTTTTAAGAAATGATAAACATAAAATAGATAGCAGGCATTTTGTTGTTATGACAATTTGGCATCTTCTGAGCAAATGTATTTGCTTACTATATATACATCTTCAAGCTGTCAAGTAATTGGACAACCATTGCCCTCTCCTCATATTACAAGTTTGATTAAAATGGCAGAGGCCAGATGCCCAGCTCACTCGCAGATTCTTTAATTAGAGGGTCTCCTGAACCTCCGAACCACTTGAATGAAAAAAAAGAGCAATTAACACTTTTCCAGGGCTCCCTTCGTCCATCTGTCACAGCACAGGTGAAGAATAAAAAAAAAAAAAAAGAAAGAAAGAGAGGATGATAATGGATCCTTTCTCCAGAAAACACTGGACTCTGAGTGCGCTCCTCCAGCCAGTCCATCAAAAACATCCCTCCCTCCCCCTGCAAAAGTGGAAAAGCCTCTAGGTTTTCAAATATGCTAACTGCACAGTACATCGTCGAGTGCAGAAAAATCATGTGGAAGCTACACAGACGGGCACAACATGTCTTTAATCACCCCCGTTTCCATCAGGCAAGAAAACTTCACAAAGCTCGGTTGGTTAGATGCAAGGGCTTGACATGTGAGGGCATCCACTTCCCACCCCCATGCTGCCCCCCCAGCCATCCACGGTATCAAATGAGATCTGTTATCAGCCTTAGTTAGATCATAATGAAATAATTGCAGGACTCAGCTGAGGGTGACTGCAGTGTAGTGAGGTGAATTAATTTTCCCACCACAGCAGGGCATGTCAGATCTGGCCACAAGCAGGTCAAGCCATTATTTTTTGTGGGTGTGTGAAAGTGATTGACTGGATTTCTCCAGTTTGGGAGGGTTTGAGGAAGAAAAACAAAGGTGCACCTCAGTCACGCTTTATCCTTTAAATGGCAGGCACAAATGAAAGCAAACCAGTTCATAAATTAACACAAAAAGAACCTTTTTATTCAGGTTTAAAAAGAAATCTTATGCAACTTGTACAACCTCAGAAATTTCATCATAAAATACGCATTTCAATCCACTCCAGGGAAGATGCTGATTTTTTTTCTTTTTTTTTTTTAATTTTATATTTTTTAGGGTTATAATAAGTTTATAGCTAAAAAGTTAACAATATGCAACTTCTAATGATTAATATCACAGTTCCCACAGGTCCCACAACAGGACCACTGTATTGAAGATAAAACATTCAGTATGGCTCAGAGAGGTATTTTGGATCAAAATACTTGCAACATTGTACTGAAGGCCAAAGAGCACATTATGCGCTTGGTAAAGCTAACCAAATGTATATCATTTTTCCCCAGCTATTCAGGGGTGGGGAAAATTGTGATTTTCAAGATTTTCTGTGTTCTCATAGGTTATAAAAATTGCTAATTTTGTGAATTTTGGTAAAAGCAAACAGCTTTTTATTTAAAAAGAGCTATTCATTTTAATCGAAACTCATGTAAACCTTAGAAAGGAAAGCTGCCTTCCAATTCTGATTTTTCTCTTAAGAAACTACCTGAAAGAAAAATAAAATTCCTATGAATGTTTTGCTCTGTATTCCATATCATTTTTTTACATGCTGTTAACTCAGTGTTTACACTCACCAATAATAAAAGAAAAATGTGGAGCTCTACTATAATGCTATATTATTTGCTGAAGATTTTTTTGTATTTTTTTTTAAAGTAGGTACCACTGAGGAGAAAAAAAATCTGAGTTGTATGGTTGTGTTGTACAATTTTTCCAAGAATGGTGTTGTGAAGAAAACATCTTTGCTGAAGCCATGCTCAGAATCTGCTTTGACTCAAAGAAATCCCCTGGCAATTTCCATTGTGGCCATGAAGAAGAAACACAATGTCTTGCCTCAAGAAATGGAAAATGCTCATTGAAAAGTTCACCAGTTCTTGCAAACTACTAGAGATGATTGGAAAGATGAGTACTCAGAGACCAGTGGAATCTTATAGAGGAAATAAATTAGGTAATTGAACAATACGATTTTGATGTAAAACACTCAAGGCTGAAGTGACTACTAAAAACCAGCATTAGGAAGCAAAGACACCTGCACTACAAACCTTCAGGTTTCTCCTCATTTTCTTCTTGAATCTAGAACTAAGGAGAAACAGGGTTTTAGCTACCTTCAGCATTCATTTCCCATCGGTGGATGGAGGGGAAAGGCACATTTTCAGAGGTGACTTTGTTAATTTCTGTTTCTTTTTTTCCATAGCATTTTTAAGAAGGGAAGAAGATGAAGGAAGGGAGTACTACTCAGCCTTCTCTTGCTAAAAATAAATGAGATGAGAAAAAAAAATTGTGCAAACATCTATATAAACCCCAAGCTGTGCTTTCTTAATTACAGAGGAGGCAGAAACACCTCTAAAATACCCCTAGCAATTATGCACCTATCTTTCTTTTTAGCAGCTTTCCAGGTCCAGTCACCTCAGAGGCTCCAGTGCAACCTCCTGACAAGCTGAGTGAGAACAATGTGATTATTTAGCATCGAGAGAATACAAAACCTAATACTACCGCACCTCAGCTGGAAAAACACATAAAAAAATACATCCCTCATGAGATACTAATACCAGTTTCTACCAATCTCTGAGTGCAGCAGGAGGTACCAACAGCACTTCCTCAAAGAAAAGGAAAGAGAAGTGAACAGCGAAGGATGATGCTCTCAGATTTTCCAGGCCTCGTTTGATTTGCTTCATCCTAAGGTGTTGGCTCATTTTTACTCCTGATGCATGCAAACTGCATCATTAGAGACAGCACATATTGCTTCCTCATGAGAAATTGTATGTCAAACCACTTTTAGGGACTATTCTTTCCCTGGAATTTCTGCTTTCTGGTTGTTATATACAGCTGTATCTATAATATACACATGCACATATATAGATATAGATATAGATATAGATATAGATATAGATATATATGGTTTTGTATATTTCTCTCCTATCTCCTCACTGATGAGCCTGTCTATCTCACTGTGCTGCCATTCCCAGTCCCTCAGACATGGGAACCTCTCTGCTGCTGGGTACACTTTGGGAACAGGACAATCACAGAATCATAGAATCAGAATGGTTTGGGTTGAAAGGGACCACAAGGATCATCCAGTTCCAACCCTCCTGCCATGGGCAGGGACACCCTACACTAGACCAGGTTGCCCAAAGCTCCATCTACCCTGGCCTTGAACACTTGCAGGGATGGGGCCTCAACAGCTTCTCTGGGCACCCTGTTCCACTGCCTCACCACCCTCACAGGGAAGAATTTCTTTCTAATGTCCAATCTGGATCTCCTCTCTTTTAGTTTAAACCCATTACCCCTTGTCCTGTCACTGCACTCCCTGATAAACAGCCCCTCGCCAGCTTTCCTGCAGGCCCCTTTAGGTACTGGCAGGCAGCGATTAGGTCTCCCTGGAGCCTTCTCTTCTCCAGACTGAACAATCTCAACTTCCTCAGCCTGTCCTCATAGGAGAGGTGCTCCAGCACTCTGATCAACTTTGTGGCCTCCTCTGGACCTGCTCCAGCAGCTCCATGTCTTTCCTGTGCTGAGGATCCATTCTCCGTTCAGCCTGTAGTTGTACTTGGGATTGTGCCAACCCACATGCAGGACCTTGCACTTGGCCTTGTTGAATTTCATACGATTCACGCTGACCCACCTCTCTAGCCTGTCAAGGTCTCTTCCCTCCAGCATGTCCACCACGCTACACAGCTTGATACCCAAATCTTGGCCCCAGGCACTGATAGGAGTCCATGGAAAATTTTTGGGACAGCTGTGACAGCAAAGGGTCATGAAAAGAAGATAAGGAGACAACGTTTTCTTGAGCAGAGAGGAATGAAAAATACTCCAGCAGATACCCACACTGAAGTTTTTTCTGGGCTGGCATAACTCACAGCAACACAGAACGGCTTGATACTGTCTGGAGAGTCAGATTTTCCCCAGACAGCCCAAAACTGGGGAATTAGAAAGTGGCCTTTTACCCATTCATTGTCCTTTCTAAAGTATCTATATCAAACTATGTTCTTCTGCTCTCTTTGCTGCTGCTTCCCAACAATGCTGCCCATGAGATGGAAAACTCCCCTACCTCTGCAATCTGCTGATGAAGTACAATACAAAAAACCTGTTCTTCAGGGTACACATCTGTGTTTGATCATACCACCTTGCCTTCCTCCCTTCCTTCTCTCACTGCCATCCTCTGATGTCTCATACAGAGAATTTCCTCGGCCTGAGACTGTAAGACCCTCTGGGCAGAGACCTTGTCTTTTTCTGCATTTGCAAAGGGCTGCTCCTTTCCCTAGATTTCAGCCCTTCATAGCTCTTCCATCTCTTCAGCCACACAGAGCTTTACTTTCTCCCTGACACAAAATTCTACTTTAAAAATGCTCTCATACTGTTGTGGGTCTTGAAGCTCCAGTAGCAGCAAGGCAACGTGTTCTATAAATGGCACGAACGCTGATTGGTAATATCATGTGTTAATTGGCAATATCTGCCTTCAGTAGGCTCTGCAATATGTGTTATATCACACTGACTAGTTACATACCCATGATAGTAGGTATTAACTATTTGCAGGATAAATGTGTGCTCCTTTGAAGGAAGCATGTGAATTTAGTAGTTTTGTTTAATTAACCTTTATGGCCTGTCAAAAACTGGAAAGTGAAGAGAGCATCCATCCAATGTGACATACTGTCAAAACCAGGCAAAGCAAGTATTGTCTCTCCCGCTGTACAGTTCCCTCAGATACATCCCCTTGAGATAATCGTCTTAGCAGTATCAAAATCTTGGCAACCCTGACCTGATCCAGAGCTCACAAAAGGCAATAGGAGTCTTCCACAGACTTCACTGGTTTTTAAGTGCGTCACTGTTTCTCCTTTGGTCTTCGCAGTTAGACAGGATTCAGTTCCTCCCAGGACCTCTCTAGATGAGAGAGCAGTGACACAGTACAGTGATCTTCTCTAGGTTGTGTTTTTACTTTTCCTTTTTCTTTGCCAGACTGGAGGTGTGTTCCCCTGAACGTGGAGGCGGTTTCTGTACCTGATTTCTGTATCCAGAATTCACCTTCCAGCTCCTGTCACCCCAGCTCTGCTCACAACTGTTCCTCACGGATTTCGGGTGGCTCTGCTGCCACCGAACGCTCAGCAACCGCAAACCCAATATCCCATCCCCTGCGTGCCACCAAGGAAATCCCCCTGCCTACATGCTCAGCTCCGACCTGGCATGCACTGTCTGAAATCCCTCCATTGTCTCTGCCTGTTATTTTCTTCCTATTTAAAGAGGCTCAGTTGCTTCTTCTTTAGCGCATGAAAAGGAGTGTTTGGCAAACCCCCTGATTTTAATGAGATCTGTTATTGTCTTTGGATCAAAGACTCACTTGATGGCAGCTATTAGCACCTTTCACCATAACAGTAATTGAAAGGTGACCACAGGCATCTTCTGTTTACTCCTCAACAGTACCCCCTCTTTCTTCCACCCAGGTTGGAGAGGTCTGTGGGCACATACTTGACCAAGAATGAACCTGGTGCATGTCTTCACTGTCAACAAAGGTGTAGGAGGGGGAAAAGGGAATCTCGATATTATAATCCATATTATTTCCTTGCAAATTCAGGTGGAAAAAAAGCTTTAGTTTTCATCCTTTTGTAGGCACTGCTGTAATCTCTTCACTTACTTACACAGCCAACTTTACCAAACGGGCGTCCAATATAAACTAGAGCATTTGGTTCACCACAACAGTATAGGAATATATCTAGCACCCATTTTTTACCTCGCCTAAGCCGCTAGTATTGGGGGGAATTGCTGGTTGTACTAGGCTGGCCTGTTCCACTTGAGGGAAGTCACCTCCATCCTTTCTCCTCTCCTTCCACATACTCTCCTGCCACAACCTCTTTAACCTTGTGGGTGAAAATAAAACAGAACTTTCTTCTATCAGCTTAAGACTTAAATTAGGCTATTTCTGAGAGAAAAGGCAGGCAAGAAACCTAGTCATTTTAATAAACAGCCAAATTTTACCTTAGACAGGAGTGAGCTGATAATCAGTTGATAATATCTAAGCGTAATATCTAATTTATAATACTGGTATCACAAAGTAGATTTTCCAGGCTGTCCAGTTGATGCACAGGAGAATGCCAGGTCTCTGGCATGTCATTTCTCAGAAAGGGCTCCTGATAAGCAGTGCTGTATGCTAAAAGCCATTAAACATGCTAACATCATCTTCTATCTTCCAAATATCTACTAAGGCAGGTGCAGAGGCACATGGCTGAACCTAACATCCTTTGCAAGGTATTAACATTGCATATAACCACTATTTATTATAGGACTACAAAAGATGAAATAAGGAAAATGAAACACTTGCGGTATCTCCAAGAGCAATGATTTCATTCTGTCTGTTTGCATGACCTATAAAGAAATTTCACGTAACTATTCTTGTCAATCATGTTCAAATAGCTCAGCCCTGCCCTTTCTGTGTCACTCTGCCTTCTCTCCATTGTGCTTGCAATCACTGCTGCCACCCTTACAGCTATTAAAGCAAAACATTAAACCACAAATTGTTAATTTCTGCAGCTATACATACACTCGCTCTTTCCTATTTCTTGGAACTACTGTGTATGTAGTTTATTTTTTATAATGGTTTCCAATTAGATATCACTAATTCAGTCTTAACATCTCATTTTTTACTTAACTTCAAAGGCGACGAAGCAACTTACACACCAAATTAATTATGTCTATTATCACTTAAAGAAATCCACTTAATTCTGTCAAGCCTGGCGAATGATATAAAAATGCTGGTTTGATAATATTAACATCAACAACTTAAACTGTATTTAAACTGGGGAGGAAGAAAATAGAAATAATTAATTGCTCATCACAAATCTGCCCAATATGGAGTGCCATGTGGTTCTGCTTTTCTAATAAATTAGTTTGCTTTCTCTGCACTATTCTTTGTGAGGTATATAAGTAGTTAAAGGAGCATATTGAAAAATGAACAATCAGGCTAATGAGGAAAGTGATTAAAAGTTATTAAAACCAGAGCCAAAATACTGAGGAAGAAGTAGAAGTTTTGAAATGTTGTCCCATGTGAGCAGGACCAGAAAGCATTCACCTTTTCCTTTCTGTTCTTCTGTTTGTGTTCCTCCCCTAACCAACGTGAGAAAATTTTATGATGACAAATAAAACAAAACATCAAAGGAGAGGAACTGGGACAATCACATTGATTTAAGTGCTAAAACCCACAAAGGGAAGAACAAAATTCAGGCAATCTCAGGGCTTTAATGTTACGGCTGCTTGCACTGTGATGAGTTTACTAGGGACCTTCACGGGAAGCAGGTATGTCCGAGCAGACCCCGGTCTCCTTGCATTGCACTAGGGCCAAACGCGGGGAGCAGCTATTAGCAGCCAGCACCCCTCCTCGCTCTGCTCCACCACAACGCCTGGCAGCCAAAGGGTGCAGCGGACGCCGGCATGGGCGGGTGTCACGGCAATCTAAACAGACAGGGCAGAAACAAATTTCACCACCAGAGATTAGCCAGCAAATTAAACTCAACCTCCCTGACGGAAAAGCACAGCGATGGAAAGGGCCTAACTCTTCTCCATGTTCCTGAGAGCTGTCCCTGCCCACGGTGCCTATCCAACACCAGTTACTCAGTCCCACTGAACAAGGGACGTGATTTTTTGGCTGGGCAGAAGCCAGGAGGAGACGATGCACTGTGGGTGCAGCCACTAGAGAAGGGATGAAACCTCAGAGAAAGCCATGTTCTACAAAAGCTTCCCACAAAATCGAGAGCCAGATCCATCACAAGTGAAGTTCATTACTCTGCTTACCCAAAGGGAGTAATATTGACTTACATGAAGTGATGGTCCAAATTCTCACATTTATTCCCAGGGCACAGTCTAATTTAAGTGTTCAGACTGCCCCAAAAATAAGCACTTTACAGTATGTGTTTGCAGAATGAGGTACTATTTACCTACTTTCAGACACTAGAAAATTCCCCTCTCTGTTTGCCAGTCTGCTTTCTTACATGTTTTTTTCCACTTTACCTTCTAAGGCCATGTTAGCTAGGTGCATATCACAAGAGATGGCTTCCAGGGTGATCTTTGTGAGATAAACTTTGCAGTTTTGAAAGAACCAAAAATCCACATCAGAGTGAAGAGTGGAGGTTTCAAAGCCGGGTATGGAAAGGAAAATTTAAGTTACCGTAAATGATTGAAAAACTTTGGTTAGAAGTGCTGAGTGCAGGGAAGCCCAAGCACAGACACCTCTAGCTCAGCTATGGCCCTATAACCAGAGCAAGGTGTCTGAGAACACCAAAACCTGCTGCCGCAGAGATACGCCTGGCACTGAGAGCTGCAAGGGCACTGTGGGGTTGCAGGAGGGTCACACCAGTGGCAGGGGTGAAGCCCTGGACCACCTCAGCCCAGACAGCCCAGAGGGTAGACAGCAGAGAGGGACCAGTGAGGAGCCACGCTGGTTTTGATGGAAATCTGCTTCACTGTCCAGTTTTTAAATCATTTGGAAGATATGTTAGAACGGGCTTGTTCTTTTGAAATGTCACAGTGCCAGCAAACAAGTGTGTTTTTAACAGAATATATGTTTCAGCACAAAAGCTTTGACCAGGTTCACAGAGGAGCAGAGTCTGCTAAACATCCTCCTCAGCAGTTGATCTATAGGATATGAGAGTCTGCTTTAGCCAGAAAAATAAAAGCTCAGTCTCTTAATTTGTGCTGTCACAGCTCATATCTTGTACCTTTATAGGTCAACCTCCAGCACTTAGCCAAGATGGAAACCTGTAACAAGACTCCTGCTGATCACTGAAATCCATGTATAAGCCTGATCCAAAGTTCAGAGAAGATGGCAGGAGGTTTTCCATTAGCCTCGACATACACAAAGACCTTAATGAAGAGCATGGATGTTCCCAGACTGTTTTCACACATTCATGAGTAATTTTCCACCCACTGAAAAGATTGATTTTATCTTGTATTGCTTGAGTCCAACCATGAGATGTACTGATTGGAAAATCTCAATACATGAAAGGGGAGCAGCTGCTAAACAGGGATGCAGGATTATGCCTTGACTCAATCCCTGAGCTCCACTTCAGCATTGAAAAGGGAACATCATGCTGAATTCCCAAAGAAAAGGAATATTTCCTAGTGGCATAACCACCCCACCCTCACCCACCCCCTGCCCCGAGGCATTTCATAATGCTAAACTCACCTCCTTCCCTGCAAGGCAGAGAAGGAAGGAGACATGTCTGGGAGGGTGTTTGAGGATATAATCCTCATTTTGTCACCAAAACCTCAGTGTCAAAGATTCCCTTAGCAGCTGTTTCAAATCAAAGCAGCAAAGCAGCATCTAACTCACATGGGGAAAGGATGGCTGGGAAATTCGAGAGTCAGTCTTCTACCAAGTGGATCCTGGAGTAGAAATCGGTCTTCTGCATCTAGTGTCTTTCTTCCAGACTCTACCCTCAGGAAAGACAGCAAAACTGAACAAAAATCACCTATAACATAGACTAATAGACATGGATAATTTAATAACCACCTGGAGGATGAGAGATTTAAGCTTTTGGACCGGCAGTGAAAACAAGCTGCAAAGTCAAAGCCTTTTTCCCTGGCAAATGCCCAGCAAGCAGCTATTTCTGATTTGCACACACAAAGTGTGTTTATATCTTTCATGCAAATTCCTATGCAAAAGAAGGGCTACACAGCAAAAATTACCCCTCGCCGCTTTCCCCTATCGTCCCTGCTGGAGAGCACAGAGCGTGCTTGAGAGATCTTGTCCAGCCCCACCGGGAGGCTTTGACGAGAGCCCTTTTCTAGCACATGGTCCTAAGTGGTATCAAAAATAGTAATTCAGCCATCTCTAAGCAAACAAAAACAGAGTCTGTAAGAGACAAGAGGCTGCCAAATCTGAAGTGATGCATGTAACGTTTTTCTTTCAGGAAGAAGGGATGTTTTCTCTTTCATCTGTTTTCTGTTTGTTCATTTGGTTTCATTCATTTACAAGAGTCTCCTTTTAACCAAAGGGGAAAAAGTTGATGTTTATTTACATCCTCTCTGCATAATAAGGCCCTGGCCCTTACATACATGTGTAGTCCCGCTTAAGTCAATGAGATTACTCACATGAGGAAAGTTAAATAAGTACCATAGTCCTTGAAGAAGCGAGGCTTAAAACAGCTATTACCTACTGCAGTAACCCAAATAATCAGACTCAGCAGTTGTCTTCTCTTTTTCCTCGTTTAATCCATAAAGTTGTGTTCTGTTTTATTGTTAAATCAACACAAAGTTATCACTGAAGTTAAGGAGGCAGCACCCAGTCTGATTTCCACTCTGCCCGACATGCAGCCTTTTGTTATAATCATCATAATAATATTAAATAAAAGATAAGGACCGCTGTCAAAAAGTTAATCATCAAAAGCTGGAAATCACATAGTGAATCTGTCAGTCGTCTGAACCGGACGGGGTCATGAAAATGAAAGGGAAAGAATGCGCAGTCCGCAGACGATGCTTACATGCTAATAAAAACCAGCCAGGCAAAAACATATATGCACAAGACTGAGCAATTTGTCACCCTGGGCTATCATGGCTGTTCCCCTGCCTATTGTAACAATGCCAGCATTCAAAATAGTCAGAAAGGAGCTTACAGGAGCTGAATGCCAGCACATGTGTTTTTCCAGCTGGAGCCGAGTCCTGGACCAGCTTCTGAATTCTAGTTTAAGTTTCTTACTCTCTCCCTCAAACAGGAAAAACACATAATGCAAAGACTGAAAGCCCTAAAATAAAAATGTTGAAGAGAAACTAATGCTGGAAAGAGTCCTAAAAACATAGCTGCAAATTTGGAAGTGTTAACCATCCCCCTGCTGCACACATACCTTCCTCTCCATAGAGCCTTGCCGAGGCTCGCCTGCCCGCAGCGCAGGAGCCCGGGGAACGCAGACCCCCGGCATCCTCCCTGCTTTGCACCCACAGCCCAGCACGCCCCCGGCCCCACCGGGGCTCTTGGGCTGGGAAGGGCTTTCGAAGCTTGCCTCAGCCTGGCGTTGAACACCATAAGTCTGAAAACTTTCAAATGCTTCAATCCTTTCACTGTTTTGGTCTTGCAGTATTAATAGTGCTTCCCTCTCGGCCCCTCGCCTTCTTCAGCAGGAATAGTTCAATGCTGTGCAAGTGCTTGTTTAAAAAAAAAAAAAAAAAAAAAAAAGCTTGAAACCTTCTCCAAAGTTTACAGTCAGCTACTCCAGGCATAATCATTTCAAACTCTGCAGCACTTCACATTTGGTTAAAACCACTTCAGTTTAGAAGTGATTAGAGGTTGAAGATTTGCAGTTTAAAATTTAAATTAAACTGTTTAAAATTATTGGAACACTTCACACATTTAAAGCAAATAATTTTTTTATTATTTATTTATCTTTCCTTCCCAGTAGTTCCAGATTTTCAGTAGCAAACTGCAGAGCAGAGGCAGCCATAAAGAATCAGGAGGGATCAGAAGTCAGATTTAGGTTTTCAAATCCCAGTAACTTACAGAAGAGAAAGTTGTGAAAGGGACTGTGTTTTCACAATGGCAAATACAGCAAAAATTGCTGTAGATAAAGAGAGAGAGGAGCATGGGAAAGGGTAATAATAGTGTGTGGTTTAAGGTTTGTGCTAAAATATTACTTCAGATCATCTGCAGCCAAATTCCTTTATTTATAAAAAGCCATACCAGAGGCAAATGAGCACACTCTGTAGAATTTCATTTTAGCTTTCTAAGATTTCATGTTTTAGTTAGACAAATTAACTGAAGGGCAGTAACAATAAATCCTCCTCTCCAACAGAATATATATCTTTTTCTTCCCCTCCCAAAGACACAGGAAACATCCCCAAACTCATCGCTCCTACAAATTTACATGGCACAACATCTTATCTATATTTGACCTGTAAAGTAAACAGCTGTTTCATAGAAATTAACCCTGAGCTCCTCCCAAGAAGCACTAGCATTCGTGCCGAATTGCAGCTCCCAATTCAGAATAAGAATCACACAGTGTGCGCACGTACGTAAACCAGAGCTGGACCACGACGTTACAGAGAGCACAGCTTTCTGCTTTCAGCTCGAAGGCTTTGACAAAGCAAGCCGAAAAAGAAAATATTTCCTAGTTTACATCACTGCTCGAACCAGGCAATCCCCACTCTCGGATGAGCTGGGAGGGAGGAAAGCAGCTTCTCAGACGGTTCAAAAAACAAATCCCTGTTCCAGTTTTCCATCCCCCTGAGGCAGGGCAGGGCGAGGGGCCGAGCTCCACGCTCTCCCCCGCAGCGGGGAGACTCCCAGCCCCGCTTCTCGGCAGAGCTGACAGGGTGGCACCGGCCTTTGTGTCCATGTTCAGTGGAAGCGTGGGCTTGTTTTGTTCCTTCCTTCCGGGAAGGAGGTGGAAAAGAGGATGGCCCTCATATGTAATTCTTTAGATGCCCCTAAAAATGCTTTTATGTATACTTATCGCCGTCTTTCGTCAGTGTTCCTGTCCCAGTGAAGGGACTTAGAGGTAGCAAAGGGTGATTTACAGTTGTTTTTTTGTATCGTGCTTGGGCTTCTTAATATTGCTACAGAAAAAGCAAAGAAATAAAAAGTGAAATTCAAACCTGAGACACACATAATATCATGTTTAACAAACCCATCAAAAGCAGCTTTCATCCGTCCCTTACATATCCTTCATATTATTAGCTAACAAACCATGTTTTCTTACTAGGTTCCTCTACAGCTATATAAGTTTGTGAGAGATTAGATACACAGGTTGTATTAGACCCCTGTACCAATTCTTCATAGATGGGAATTCCCATCTAAAACAAAAAAAAAAAAAGGGGGGGGGAGGGAGAAAAAAATATTTTTTTTCGAGTACCCACAAGTAATGCTCAACACTTGTACATTTGGTATTCAAATCTTTTATGATCTTTATATTAAAACTTCCTACTTGCCACATGCCTTTTTAAGCAGTACTAGTCTTTGACACACACTGAAATCTACCCAGTGTGTTAAAGTTATTGAACTGTCGCGAGCTTCCTGACAACAGTGCTCTGCTAATGCCAGTTTTGATTCCACTGACATTAATCTTGGTAGGGCTGAGATGCTGTTAATACTCACTTCCTAAGCGAGGTAACCCCTTCAAAGGCTGACACACACCACCTCGCCTTGTTCATCAAATGTATAATCTTACTAAATGCTGTAATCTTAAATCCCAACCTAGAGTAACTAGCAGTGCTTACATTATCATTTTTTTTTAAAGTTCATCTGAAGGGAAAAAAAATTATCTGTTAAAGAATTACAGATTTCAAAAACTACACAATCAGAACTTAGGACCAACACCTTCTCCATAGACTGCACCAAAATGCTTATTAAGCTTTAACATTAACACAATCTAAGATTATTCCTCCCTTTCTGCCAGTCTACCCACACTTCCATGCACACCACACACATGAATCTTCCAGAAAGTCCCATTGAAATTTTGAAGAGCTCTTTTTTCTCCCTATTTGACAACTTTACATCCTCAAATTAAAAAGGGGGAATGTGGTTATAGCATATGATGTAGAAGGAATTATAAAAATGGCCCTTCATTGCCAGTGCTACTCAATGACAGCTCATTTTCTTGTGCCAATAGGAAGAACAAGATTAGAAGTGACTCTAATTCTTACCCAGACTTCAGGCCGGTGAAAGTCAAGTTAAAGAAATAAGGCGCTCAGTCTCTGGAGGGCAAGGGTACCAGTCACTTGTTTCTTATGAACACTTGCTGACATGTGCACTAAGCATAATAATAATAATTTTATTTATAAAGTGCTCCCCCACCAAAGTGCTCTGGGCATGGTACAATATCATAAAAGCAATTTAAAATACATTTTAAAACATAGGACATAATGGACAACCCTCTAACAATAATAATTTTTATTTAGAAAATTATGACAAGAACTCTGGCCTAATGTTAGGCACTCCCATCAGCTACAGCATAGGAAAAAGAAAAAGGGAAAAAGAAGGAAAGAAGAGGAGAAGGCAAGAGAGCAGAGAAAAAAGAAAGGGG